>PVJC01017107.1:0-32936 GCA_004026665.1 Murina feae
AGAAGCATGTAAACAATAAAATCTAGGACATTTCTTATTTTTGTTGACCAGTAAAGACTACCAAATGTTTTTAGTGCTTAGACAAATAAGGCAGTGGCCATAAAATAAAAATTTATGGACCTATAACCATTGATTACCAAATAAAAAAGCAGAAAAACACACACACCCTGAATAATCCATGAGAATCAAACGACAAAACAGAGGAATTCAGTGGATGCGAAATGCTAATGAGGAGGCAGGAGAGAAAAGCTATTTTTGTGATCCTGTGTTTCCGGGAAGGTCATTGCTTTTATAGATGAAGTTGATCCTTGAGAAAGTGCTCTCCTTTCTTTGCCCTGTGGGGATTCATTATTACAATGCAAGGTCACTATCACCATCTCAGCGGGTTTTCAAGGGGACTTCCCACAGTTCCTTGAAAACTTTGTTTCGTGGGTTTGCATTTCTTTGGTAGGAAGTAAGATAACTAACTTTGATCTGTCTTTTTTTCTTTTTAATATATTTTTATTGATTTCAGAGAGGAAGGGAGAGGGAGAGAGAGATAGAAACATCAATGATAAGAGAGAATCACTGATCAGCTGCCTCCTGCAGGCTCCCGACTGGGGGGCCGAACCCGCAACCGGGGCATGCGCCCTTGACTGGGATCGAACCCAGGACCCTTCAGTCTGTAGGCTGATGCTCTGTCCACTGAACCACGCTGGCTAGGACTGATCTGTCTTTTACTTGCTCAGTCTTTGAAGGAGCAGAGAACATTTCGCCTGTGACATTTTCCATTTAGCCATCATCACCTCAGAGTAGTGAAGTCCAAAGTGTTTCCCAAAACACTGTTTGCATAGACTACTGATAGGAATTGCATGGACTTAGTTAAAACTCACTTTTGAGAAGGTGGGGTTGTGTAGATAACGTGCACCATGCCGACAAAGATTCTTTTTACTTTTATTTTAACACCCCAAAGTACAGAATCAAAAGTTTTAGTAACATTATGAAATTGTTTTAAAATTATTTTTTTTAAATCTGTACTATGATTAACAGTTGCCTAACTGGAAGAATTTGAGAGGTAAATGAATTACTATAAGGTCTCAAGGACCTGAGCTTGCAGATTTAGTATGTGGCCAGAAATTAATAAGGATGAGGATGATGATGATAAAGGTGATGAGCACTTGAGCATTTGTTGGGTATTTGCTATGTTTCAAGTCATTGAATTAACAACTTCTTAGAGACTTTATGTGTTAATGTCCATTGAGAAGCCCCAACAGCAGAATGTAGTGTGCACCCTTGTTTAAAATTATTTCACAATCATATCCCTCTTTTTATGTGCATCTAGTAAGACTCACGCTTGGAAGAGGACAATTAAGAAAGGGTGCCTTAAGCTCATTTACTTTTATAATTAACATTAGAGGCCCGGTATATGAAATTCATGCACTGGGGGAGGGGGAGAGGTCTCTCAGCCCAACCTGCACCCTGTCACAGTCCGGGAGCCCTTGGAAGATGTATAACTGATGGCTTAGACCCACTCCCTGAGGCAGTTGAACATCCTTAGCACTGCTGTGGAGGCGGAAGAGGCTCCCACCACCACTGCTCAGTGGCACTCCCCCCGTGGGAGCACACTGACTACCAGGGGGCAGCTCCTGCATTGAGCGTCTGCCCTCTGGTGGTCAGTGTGTGTCATAGCGCCTGATCGTTCCACAGTTTGATCGATTTATGTATTAGCCTTTTATTATATAGGATCAGCTTTAAATTGACTAATTACTAATTTATTAGTAGAGAATTAGCTCTTTCTGGGGACTGGAGAAGATATGATGTAAGCCTCTTCTATCCTCTTAACCAATCTTTAGAAATACTCTTAATAATACTCTGCAAAACAACCACCCAACTGCCATGGCTTAAAATTGCAGGAACCATTTATTAGCTCTTGAGTCTGCAAGTGAATGACTTAGACTGGGCTCAACCTGGTGGTTTTCCTGTGTATTTTTTTGCTGGCCTCACTCACAGGGCTGTAGGAGGAAGGGCGCTCTCACATGTCTTGAGCCCTAGTTCGGGCAATGGAGCCCTCCTTCAGGTGGGTGGTCTCTCACCCTCCAGGGGCTAGCGCAGGCTGTTCACGTGGGGGTTGCAGAGTCCCAGGTGACAGTGTGGAAACACGCAAGGGCTCCTGAGGTCTAGGAGTAAAACGAGCGCTCCGTCACATCTTACACGTCCCAAGTGCAGCCCAGCTGACCACGTACGAGTTGTAGGCTGGTCTTCGAATGTTGTTTATAGTAAATTTTTGTTATGGATAAAAAATATGTGGACAAAAAGGAGCCACATACAAAACCTGACCAGCTCAGGGACAGCCTGTGTGGTGCCTTACAAACTCAGAGACCACAAGTCACCTTATAGGATAGTCTGAAATGAAAACATTTTCACTACAAGCACTGTAGGGCAGGAGGTCATGTCCTAGGATAATATCTTCCCTGACAAAAGTCAATCTTTACCTTAATTGAGCCTATTGTCTTTTTGCATCCAGGATAATACCCCCTACCCCCACCCCAAAGCCCAGACACCTCACCAGAGCAGAGACCACAGGTCCCCCCACTGTTATTGTTACCTTGTTAGCTGTTGACTACTAACTATCCTGTACCCGCCTGTGTAAAAGAAGCATGTGTCTATCGTTTTACTTTTTATGCAACCCCAGACATTTCCTTGCTTTGCTTCCTCCCGCCTCCCTCATCTATCCCTAATGGATTTCCTGTAACCGATTGCTTGTAATGTACAAAATAAGGTGCAAAACTGCCATTCTGCAGAGCATTTTGTCGGTTCGTGGAGATTTTGCTTCCCGGCAATTGTCATCAATTTGGCTCAAACAAACACAGAAACTCTCCATGTTTAAATGTTTCTTACATTGGCAAATATTTATAATAAAATGTATCAATTATTAATTTATGGATTCTAGGTTTAGTCTTAGTTAGACTTGTTTATTTGGTGATTTCTCTTTAAAAATTTATCTTAATAATTAGAGACACCTAGTCATGTATAAGAGAAAAGCAAAAACAAATGTGAAAACCATCTAAATATATACAGTGGGGGGATGTTTTAAAACAAAATAAACTAACTATGTAATTAAATATTATGTAGCTACTAACATGTTTCATGAGATTATATACTACAATAAGATGACATTTTTATATCAGTGACCTTGACCTTGAATCTATCCATATACCCAATACCCTTATCCACAAACTGATTATATAACACTGTCATGATCCCAATTTTGCAAAAGGAATTTAAATGTATATATGGAGTGGCCCCCGCAAAATGTATATACACTCTAACAGCTGATTCTATTACATTTTGAAAATGCCATGCATTTTAATAAGCACTGACTTTATAATTACTCAAAGTGTGTGTATACATTTTGGGGGGCACCCTATACACAAATATCAAAGGAAACGCAATGGTGTGTAGCAGTGGTTTGAAGCACGATTGTAGCTCTAAGGTTCAACCTAATTTATTTCCTATATTTTCTTAATTCTCTGACTATGAAAAAGAGCACATACTTTTGGTAGTCAGTCAACACCAGCACAGCTTGAATAACCTAAACAAAAATAATTACAATTCTCTGTGTCCACGTCCGCTCTGGATGGTCTTCTGTCTCCCTGCAGAAGATCTGCTTACACGCGCTTCTGTGTATTGATGTCCTGATTGCACTAAGTGGATTTTGAATTCCCCTCAGAGGGTAGAACAGGCATCTTGTGAAACCAAAGCTGCCAGTATCTACATCTAATTTTTAATTAAGTACTGTCATTCCTAGCCAGGACCAGCTGTTATCATGTTTCTTTAATTCTGTGCCTTGATAAATAGCTCAAGGAATGTTATATAAAAAACAGAACCATGCAAACCTCTTCTCACTTTTAAAATAAGCTTTACAAATAGAATCCCTTTGAATGCCCGCCTTCTTGAATAGCTGTGACTGGATGCTTGTGAAGAATAATAACATACACACATACACCCCACACACATCTCTCACACTCTTTATCACACTTTTAAAATATCAGATTAAAACACTTTTTGAAGATTAGGGGAAATCCTTGAAGAAAGCAAATTATTATCTCATTCTACAGTCAAAGAGTCATCTCTTCATGTTGCTCAATCTTAGACTTTTAGATCTTTGATCTAATTCATGACTGATTTATTGGCTGGGACTCTTGCTGCTACTATTTGCTTCTAAACAGAAGTTTCCAATGTCTTTCCTGGTGTCTCAAGGTTTCATGGTTACTCTGAAGGCTCTGTGGGGCTCACAGTGGGGAACCACACTGGGATGTTCTGATGTCTGCTATATGCTTCTCACAGCCAGGGGTAAGCCTGAGTGCAGTTAAGAGGTCTCTGTCCTCCTATAGTGGCATGCTACTATCCTTTCTGATGATCTGTGGAGGATTAAACTTCGTGACAGTAAAATTTTATTTTAAAGTTTCTATGGAACATGGATGGTAGAGGCTGTGGTGATGGTAATACGATCCAAATTGTTCTTTGAAAATATCACTCTGGCTCGGAAGCGAGGGCAGATTTTAATGGGAGGTAGTGGATCAGAGATGACCAGTTCGGAGGCTGTGTGAGATTCAGGGTGAGATGTGACGGTGGCTGGAATTGAGTGGTGGTAAGGACATAACAAATCCCTGAGGGTCACTGGTAATTAAAAAATGAGTTCTTCCAGATAAAAGTGGAGAAATGGACATAAGCGGTGGCATTCTGGGAGAGAGAATGTCACGCTGAGGGAGCCAGCGTAGTGTTGACTTGTGCAATGAAGTCATTCGTGTCGTCCTTGGGGGAGATTGATTATTAGGAAAGAAACTCAGCTACATATGAAATGAGACAAAATCAATGAGACAATGGAGCCAGACGGGTTTTCTGCTTAATTTTGACAAAGCTCTGCTAACAGGCTGAGTTTTGTGTTTTCCTCATAGTTTTTAATGATACACCAAGACCTGGGAAGTTGCCAGAATCGATGAGAGAGAGCACAGTGAACTCCCCAAGAAGCTCAGCAGAATTGAGTTTTACATCACGCAGACCACTGGGCGATTGTATTCCAGCTTAGCTTCCAAGGACAGCATCCTAACCTGGAATTATTATTGAAAATTGGGTCTTGGGAGGGAGGCCATTTCCCTTAAATAACAGAATTCCTCATTCTACCTTCTGTTTTGGCTACATTATTAAATTCTGGTGATAACAGGAAGATTTTTACTAAATTGTGTTGTTGAGGGATAGACTGTTTTTGTGAGAGAAGATGATTAGTATCATGAACTTTAAAGCACTAAATAACATTGTAATAAATGTAATGGAAAAATGTATATAATCACTTTTCTCTAAGACCTGAACTGCTTTTATTATTTATATTCTATTTCATAATTTTGCACTGATGTAACATCTAATCTAATAAAAGAGTAATATGCAAATTAACTGTCACTCCAAGACACCTAAGCCACACCCACCAGCCAATCGGAGCAACTGCATGCAAATTAACCCATCAAAGATGGCAGTTACAGGAGAGCAAAGACTAAAGACAGCCTAGAAGGAAGCCAAGTGCTGCAGAAGGGATCCAAGTGGTGGAGAAAGGAATGAAGCTGAGGCAGTGGAGATGGTGAAGAAGGGAGAGAGAAGGAGGATGGGGGAGCTGAGGTGGCAGAGATGGGAGCCGAGGCGGGCTTCGCTCCCTTCTCTGCTTTGCTCTGTCTCAGGAAGCCCTATTCTTGCAGGAATCTTCCTGTAACAGGCTACTAGTTATATAATAAATATATTTCCATATTCTATATAATAAAAGCCTAGGTGGCGTCATGCAAGATGCAATCACAAGGTGGCCACCACAAGATGGTTGCCCTCATGTCATTACAAGATGGCCACCACAAGATGGTTGGCAGGGGAGGAGAGTTGGGGGCAAACAGGCTAGCAGGGGAGGGCAATTGGGGACAACCAGACCTGCAGTGGAGGGCAGTTAGAGGCGACCAGGCTGGCAGGAGAGGGCAGTTGGGGTTGATCAGGCTGGCAGGAGAGCAGTTAGGGTGTGATCAGACTGGCAGGCACAAGTGGTTAGGGGCAATCAGGCAGGCAGGGGAGTGGTTAGAAGACAGCAGTCCTGGATTGTGAGAGAGATGTCTGACTGCTGGGTTAGGCCCGATCCTTGTGGGCCTAAACTGGCATTTGGACATCCCCTGAGGCATCGCAGATTGGAGAGGATGTAGGCTGACTGAGGGGACACTCCTCCCTTCCCTGTGCATGAATTCCGTGCACTGGGCCTCTAGTTGTTATATTATGTTAATGAATTATTTTAACAGCATTATAGTCTTTAAAGTTGGTGGTCTGTAATGAATTTAGCTATTTTCTTATTGGCCATACACATTTTTACTTTTTAAATTTAATGTCAACATAATAACTTACACTGGACATTTTGGTGCATATGGGTGCTATCTTTTCTTGTAATTTTTTTAAATGATGCAAGCCAGCAACTTAAAAACGTTGACAAAATAATAAAAACATTAACAAAAATGTTTAGATGTATTGTCTACTCTCTAACATTGATTTTAATTTAAATCATACTAGAAATGCATGAGTACATGACAGGGTCACAGGTTTGAGGTGTGATTATTTTGAAATTTTAAAAATTTAATAGCTAGAAATACATCATTTTAATTTTTATACTTAGTATATTTGATAAGACAAACTTATATTTTTCAAAAGCTTGCCTACGGACTATCTCACCCCTTGTAGGATAAACATATTTATATCATTTTTCAATTTATCTACTGGTAATGTTATTAATTTGTATGCAATCAGCTAGCAGGATAGGTACAGAGAAGAATAAAAGACATAATACATCTTTTCTTTTCTCTAATATATTTCCCTCTAAAACTTCTTTCATCCCTAACAGGTTTGGCTCAGTGGATAGAGTGTCAGCCTTCGGACTCAAGGGTCCCAGGTTCGATTCCAGTCCAGGGCATGTACCTTGGTTGTGGGCACATCCCCAGTGGGGGAGGGAGGTATGCAGGAGGCAGCTGATCGATGTTTCTCTCTCATCAATGTTTCTAACTCTCTATCCCTCTCCCTTGCTCTCTGTAAAAAATCAATAAAAATATATTAAAAAACTAAATAAAACTTTTTTCATAACCCTCTCAATTTAGGGTGAACTGGCAGAAATACTTTCATTTCCATCCCAGCGAGGTACTGTCCTGTGATCAATATTATACTCTTTCATCTTTCCATCAGACTTTCCTTGGGATCACACAATCGGCAGAAGAATCAGCAAACATTATCAGTACAAGAGGGATCATGTGCAAGTTTGGAAGCAGAAGAGCATGAAGTGTGTGAGCTCTGCATGGAGCGTGGGGAACAGTCAGTGCCTTGCTGTCGGGAAGGCACGGGTGGAAGCATCGGGCTGAGACTCACCCACGGCCTTTGTTAAAGCTGCCCTCCCAGGTGCCGCTGGGAGACTTTCCTCTGCGAGGAAGATGTCATGGAGGAGGACTATGGCCATCCCCCAAGAAGTTGTCACATTCACCAGGTGTGAATATTACAGATAATACCATCATCCCTAGAGATTTTTTAAAAATATATTTTTATTGATTTCAGAGAGGAAGGGAGAGGGAGAGAGAGATAGAGACATCAATGATGAGAGAGAACCATTGATCGGCTGCCTCCTGCACGCCCCCAACTGGCGATGAAGCCTGCAACCCCAGCCTATGCTCTGACAGGGAATCGAACCGTGACCTCCTGGTTCCTAGGTCGATGATCACTGAGCCACACCGGCCAGGCATATGTGCATAGCTCTTAACGTCTGTCATGACCTACAGGCTCTTCCCCACTAGAGAGAAGCTTGTATCTGTTTGTTCTTTTTACTGCCCGAGGCCCAGTGCTTGGGGCAGTGCTAGTATGTACATCTATTGAGTAAAAATCCCAGGAATCATAGCAATGAAACCAGCTTAGATTAGTGATTTGGAATACATGCAACATGTTCTCCCTGATGTCCCTGCTTTCAGGGTCAGATTAAAGACACCCAACCCTCGTATGGTATGCCGGCACCAGTAAGGCACTAGAGGTCTTTCGAGGGCACCTGGAGAAGGAGGGATCACAGAGCTGATCTCTAAGGGGAAATGCCTTCTTCTGAAGTGGCCACTTTAGAGGGCCCTCGAGTGTTTCCGACAACAGGAGCGGCCTTCGCAGCTAAATGCGAGTCTCCGAGCGACGGGCTGTCTCCGGGGGGTTTGTCTGGAAGCGGCTGCACGGTGGTGGTCTCCTTCCTCATTGTTCGGAGGAGACTGTCATTCGGGTCCAGATGCAAACCAAGTGGTGCCCATGCGGCGTGGCTGGCTCAGCAGATGCAGAATCAGGCCTCGCCCAGCGTTTTAGATCTGGCGGCAGCTTGTTCCGAGAGGAATGTGCACCGCAGCCTTTTGGGCAATATAGTTCTTTCCCTCTTGCCCTGTGGACCTGTAACTTCACCGTACACCCCAGCCTGCAATTTCATCCGTTCACTGGACACCTCTTGTTCATGGCGCATGCTGCGCGAAGGGTTTCATCGCCAGGCGTCGGGGCTGCCTGGTCTTCCTGGAGGACAGTGTTTCTGGACGTCGCTGTGGACACTTGGATGTATGTTCTACCGTGACTCCTGCGCTTGCGTTAGAAGCTAACCCTTCCGAAGTCACCTCCACCCCCTGTGACGGCTTATCTCCGGACTCTGTTCGGATGACTGAACGGAGATGTCGCAGGGGAGAGCTTGGGAATACAATTATGGGCAAAGACCTGTTATATTTTGCTTTTATTCTTGTTATTTTTTCCAACAAACACATGTTTGGCATTCATTATGGGGATTAAGTATCGAACAAAAACATTCCTGACCTTGGCCTCATCAAGTTTACACCACAGCAGGGAGGGCAGACATTGCACAGACACATCAGGTGTGAGGAGTGTCGCCCCAAGGGAAGAATTAGATGTCATGGACAAGTTCCCAGGGAGCTAAGTTAGTGCCATGGATGGAATGTGTATCGGAAGGCCTGGCATACTTTGGAAGAGGAGCAATTTACGGAAGAACTAAATGAGCTTCCAGGGGAGAAAAACCCTGTTTTCTACTCGACAACATTCCTTTCTCAGCAAATCCCACCTCTTTGCTCAGGTGGTGAATCATGCTGGGGGCCAGGAGAGCTCGGGAGTGCCTGCTGACTGTAGCTGGCATGGGCACCGTGCCCTGGGTCACAGGGTCATTCTCCTGGCTCCTGTGACACATGGTGAGGACGTGCTGGCTGGTAGGATGGAAAGCTCAGGAGTGCCTGCTGACTGTAGCTGGCATGGGCACCGTGCCCTGGGTCACAGGGTCATTCTCCTGGCTCCTGTGACACATGGTGAGGACGTGCTGGCTGGCAGAATGGAGAGGGACACTGCTGTGGAGCGATAGAGGAGAGACGTGCCTGCCTCTGGGGTCCTTCTTGCCTGGGACGCTGGTGCGAGGCTTGGGGCCGAGAGGCTCCAGTCACCCAGAGCCCGGGGAAGGCCACGTGCCCTGCCATCACTGGCCCGAGGAGTCATTTATCTCCAGGCTTCCTGGCAGATGAGCTAATTAAATATACTTATCGATCAAGCCATTGTGCCTTTGGTACGTTCTTGCTTGTTCCTGGAAGCATTCATAAACCAGGTAACAGGGATCGGAGGGGACTTAAATAGGGGCGGACTGTTCCAAGCAAAGGCCCAGAGGCCCAGGAGCATGCTGTCTAATGGAGAGACATTCAGGAGAAGGCAGCGTTCCTGTGACGCTTTGCCAATGTGATAAAAAGAGAAGTTTCTGTCTCCTGCAGAGTAACTGATGTGGGTGCGTATATTCTCCTTTTCCTTCTCCTTCCTGCCTCACCTCCTTCCCACTCTTCCTTCTCCCTCCCTCATTCTCCTTTTCCTCTTGTTTCCCCTCTTCTTTCTTCTCTGTCTCTTTACTCTCACATCTTCCTCTCCTCTTTTCTCCCTGAAAGCTGTACTCAGGAGAAATGAAGATAAATCCCAGAACAAAAACTGAATGAGCTTGAGTTCAGAATGACAGGAAAGATCGGGATGCTCTGATCGCATTTGTTTATAGGAGGGACCTACCGCGATTCACACCACCAGCTGCTGAGGCTGGAGGTAAGGCTGTGGCTCCTTGGAAGGCAGGGAGTTAGAAATGGGCTGAGACCCGCATGGGGGCACATCCCCAGGGAGGGGCTGGTTAGAAAAAAGTGCCTCCGACAGAGCTATTTGCCTATAAGTATTGACAATCAGGCATGAGCCCCTCACACAGCTTGAAGATTAAAACACCGCTTTGGGTGTTATTGAAAAAATCTCAGGAGGACAAAGTAATTTCAATTGTACTTCAGTTGTCAGGCCCGAGGGCACTTGGCGGAAACCAAAGTCACCCTGGAAGAGCAATTCATCAACCTGGTGTCCTCCAAACCAACAGCGTCACATCCGTCAGAGATAAATTCAGTTTCCAAAGTCATCGGAAACACAGGCAATGAGCCACTGTGGCCCCAAAGACTGTAGACACAGAAACTATAGAATTAAAAAAATGTATAAAAATTAAAAAAGGAATGAAAAAGAAGGCAAAGGAAAAAGAGACTATAAATATTATCAGGAAAGTTTCCAAAAGAACCAAAAGAAGTCTATACATTAGATAATATCAGTGTGTGAGCAGAAGAAAAATGATTCCTGAGGGATGATCAGAGACATAAAATGGAATCTTGAGGAAATCATTTGGTAAACTTCAGGCTATCCTAAACCAATATTGACTGAGTAACATAGCAACATGAAACCTATGAATAAAAATAAAATAGAGCTAAAATATTAACCCATACAAATGTAATCTAGGATGGGGTAACTGTAGTTAAAATGTCCCTTTCTTTTGCAAGGACAGAAATTGAATACATTTTTTCTGATTAATGACAATAGCCATTATTTAATGACTAGAGGCCCGGTGCATGAATTCGTGCGCCAGTGGGGTCCCTTGGCCTGGCCTGCAGGATCGGGCCGAAACTGGCTCTCCAACATCCCTCAAGGGGTCCCAGATTGCAAGAGGGTGCAGGCCAGGCTGAGGGATCCCACCGGTGCATGATCGGGGCCAGGGAGAGAAGTGGGAAGTTGGCCAGCCAGGAAGGGACCATGAGAGGGCTCCAAGGCGTGTCTGGCCTGTCTTGCTCAGTAGTGATCAGCCCGACCCCAGCAGCAAGATAACCTACCAGTCAGAGCATCTGCCCCCTGGTGGTCAGTGCATGTCATAACGACCGGTCGACTGGTTGACTGCCTGCCCCCTGGTAGTCAGTGCACAGCATAGCGAGCGGTTGAGTGGCCTTAGCATATCACTAGCATATTATACTTTGATTGGTTGATCAGACAACAGACACTTAGTGTATTAGGCTTTTATTATATAGGATATGACCTAGATGTTAGAATTACTGATAAAACCTCAATTGTTTTTAAAAATATTATAAATTATACTTTCTAATGCTTTCAAATGCATTATCTTATTTAATCTTTACACAGCCTTGTTAAATGAGTAGCTCAAAAATACTCTCCTACTTCGATGAGAAAACTAAGAGACCTTATAACTTGATCAAAATCACGTATTTGGGCTGTGGAAGAGACAGGATCTGAGTATTTGATCCCAGGACTTCATTCTGGCTTTTCTCACTATTGCCTTTTATCATCAATAAAAATTTTACACAAGCATGCTCTCTTGTAGAAAAACATATTCTTTCAAAAAATTTATAAACAATGTTTGTAACTTCCTTGATATGACACTCACAGAAAAGAAGCTGATTTCACCAAAGACTTCTTTTATCTTGCATGTAACAAAGCCATAGTCTCTGTACACGTGCTCGAATGATGGACGGCATTGTCCTTTCAGAGACCAGGTCCGGGAGGGAGGATAGAATGACAACATGGTTGTTGCTGTGTTCATTTGTTTTTAATGTGAAGTCTGAGAAGCCTTGGAAAGCTCTCCCCATATGCTTTAGAAGGTAAGATTGGATCCCGTTAGTCAAATCAGTAGAGAGTCTCAATGACAGGGCTAAGCGAGGGCATCTGCTTTGGAGCATGAGACCCAATGTCTCCGGAAGTATCTCCCTGGGTTCTGGGGGCTGGCTGGTGGGGATCAGGTCGGGCTGTCAGCTCTGGTCCCTCTACTGCAGACCACTGTGGCTAGTGGCGGCTGCATCCCCTTTTCACAGCAAAGGACAGAATGTGTGTTGTCACTGCTTTCGGTTGGCTATCCCCAGGGCCCTGGCCTTACAGTGCTGCAGGATTTCCCATTGCCTTCACCTGTAAGTAGATGGACACTTTCAAGCTGAGACTCTGGGAAGGGGCCAGATCTGATGAGTCATTTGTGGAAATGTTCCCCATAGTAATGGAAGGGATTCTCCAACGGAATAAAAGTCCTTGGAGTCCAAGGAGATGAATTCCTTGGCGTTCTGGACCACCTTGTAAGGAAGGGTCTCCCTGTGTGTGGCAGACACAAGCTCCTGAGCTTCCTGCCTTGGAGACGGTTGAGCACAATCAGAGGTGGAAACTGAGGTTTACAGAGGTTAAGGAACATGCAGGAGCGCTAGTCCATCTTGGATTCACATCAGTAGTCAGCAGCTTTCCTTGGGACATAGATTTTTATGTTGAAAGGACACTGTGATTATATGTTGTTGATTTCTCAGAATAGCTTGAAGTGATGCAAATGTGGAAACATTCATTATATCCTTTGGGAAACAATTTTGATCTTGCGGATGACTTTTTCTGTCTAACTTGTTATGTATACATTTTTGGGGAGTTCAGTAAATCTCATCTAAAAGAATTATTTTTCCCATTAGGAGGAAGAGCTTGCTTTTCTTGTTAGTCTTCATTCTAAGAGCAAGTGGGAAGCCACTGAAGTGTTTTAAGTAGGAAATGACAAGATCATACTTGCCTTTTATCACAGCACTTTGGTTTTATTACAGAGAATTGGCTGGAAGAAGATAAGAATGGTTATAATGAGGCTGGGTAGAAGACTACTGCTTGCTGTAATCCAAAGTCGTGGCATTAAAACCAATAGCATAGGAGAAATACAAGGGACATTTGAAAGAAAAAAATCTATAGAATTTGGTACACTTAGGATATGGAGAGAAAAGGTAGTAAGATCAAAGTGTCACGGATGCTCGTCTATGGACGACAGGGACATCTGTGACAGTAAAGCCACCAGTGTGATGAGATGGTTAATTCTATGCATCAACTTGACTGGGCGAAGGGATGTCCAGGCAGCTGGCAAACATCTCTGGGCATGTCTGTGAGGGTGTCTCTGAAAGAAAGTCACATTTGAATGGATAGGCGGAATGAGTGAAAATACCACCCTCACCAATAAGAATGGACATCATTCAACACAGCGGTGGAGAACTTCTTTTCTGCCGAGGGCCATCTGGATATTTATAACATCATTTTCGGGCCATGCAAGATGATTGGTTTAAACATTAGCCTGCTGGATTTGGTTAAACATTTGATTAGCTCACCCCTACTGCCTTGGCAGGGCCAGAGCAAATGGTTTTGGGGCCTTATACGGACGTTTCCCAGCCCTGAAAACCATGGAAGGCATGAATAGAACAAAAGACACATGAAGGACACATTTGCTCTCTGCTTGTGCTGGGACATCCATCTTCTTTTGTGTCAAGGCATGGGCACACCTGGCTCTCGGCCTTCTGGCTGGACTGGAGCCACTGCCCTCATTTCCCCGGGCCTCTCGCTTGCAGACATCAGACCATGGAACCGCTTCCATAGTTACATGATAGCCAGTTTGTTATAACACATCTCTTTCTGTATGTCTCTCTCTCTATCCTGTTAGTTCTGTTTTCTCTGGAGAACCCTGGCTAATTCAGGGAAAGTTATGAGATCCCATGGGCGCTGTGGGGTTGTGGTTTTTATGACATCCAAGCAGAGACAGGAGCGGGCGGGCAGTGGATATGTGCACCTGGAGGTCAGAGGAGACATCTGGACTCTAGGGAGAGATTTAAACTTTCTTGTACATTAGAGGCCCCAGAGTACCTGTGGGTGGTATTTATTGGAACTAAAAGAGGACACCCAAGACAGAGCTGCAAAGACCCACCATGTGTAGCGAGTGAAATAGGGGCATCCGGAGAGGCACAAGAACACTAGAGATTGTTGTCATGAAAAGTTAGAGAAGAAAGACTTTCAAGAAAAAGGCAGCATTCCAAATTATAGAAACACTGAGAAGTCAGGCAAGACCAAATGAGTAAATGGTCCCTTGTGTTAGTAACATGGAGCTGTTTCAATGGGGTAATGGAGAGCAGGTGGACACAGAACCTATCGGGTCTTATCTGCATCATAGTTATGAAGGGGGTTGATATGTTTTAGTTGCGACAATTATTTGTTATGGCGAATCAGTGAATGGCCACTGAGGAAATGGTAAGAGTAAACAGATTTCAAGGCCCCTCCCACCCCACCCTGCCTCTTTCCTTACCCCCATTCCTTCCAAATGTAAAACCACATGCTTCTCATCACTCTGATGGCAAAAAACAAAATTCTGCTGCGAAGAATGTCATTCTTTGGATTCACATTGAGAATCAAATGCCCCAGGGAAGGGTCACCTCAGTGTCAGTGTCAGTGTCAGCTTCATTTCTGCCTTTACATTTCCTGACTCTGCTTGAAGCATTGGTCAGGGAAACGTCTGAGAGCAGATGTGGTAACAGGAATTGGAAGAGAAGAGGAAAGTGACGAGGCTCTTGACCAGGAATGACAAGCACCAAGGGCAGGAAATTGTGCCAATGGGATGCGGTGGCGGCCTCCGGCTCCTCCTGTCACGGGATCTGTTAGAGGCGGGGCTTTGAATGGCTACTTCCTACTCTGGACAGGGGTACTGGACTGGACCTGTCAGAAAGGTGGGGTGCTCACTTCACTCTGGACACCTGTGTATATTATCAGATATCGCCTCGTGGTTAGATGATCGCAATAGTACAATTCTCATTTACAATGAGTGGATTAGCAGTGTTTTAAAAATCCTGTGCTGTCTGCCGATTAGGAGTCTTGGCACCATGCTTCTGAAAGTCTGGGTTGCTATAACTCCTGCCAGTTGCACCCGCAAGATGAAAACACGCGAGAATGGTTTGCCCTGGGCACAGTGGGTGTTTAGTTCCTCCAGGACCAAGAGATGGAGGAAGAAACTCTCGTATTGTCCAAGGGGGACAGGAGGACTAAGTTCCTATTGCTCCCAGCGGACGCTGAGCCAACCCCAGGGTAGTCAGCACACCCAGCAATTGCTGTGCGGGCACCAGCAATAGAGTGTGACTGCAGATTTGGGTTGTGTGGTTCTCTCATGCTCCTGCGCCCCCTCCCCCCATCCTCATTTATGTTTTGTGGCAAAGTCTTTGTGCGAAATTGCCAGAAGCAAACAAGTCAGAATGGGGAGCAGCATTACACAGTGGACGCCATAGTCTTGGACTTGCAAAGTCTTACCTCCAAATGAATCAGTGTCATTGTCCCGTTTTCTGAGGAAGGGGAGGAGTGGCTTTTTCCACGCCCTTCTGCCCTTCTTGAGGATGTGTTCTCTTCCTGCCCTGGCTTTCATTCGGGCGTGTGGATGTAATATGGTTTTGTCAATAAAACATTTAGACAGAGAACAAGAGTTCTGCATTCCTTTCCTGGCTCCCTCCCTGACACTGGACTAGGAGGAGAGGCGATAATACATCTTGTTTTGCTAATTAGGATTTTGAGTCAAGGAGAGATTAGTAATAGAATCAGAGTGACACAATGGGCGCTGACTTGTTCATGCAGAGCATTTTCTTCAATTATATTTTCCAAATGCTGATTAAAAAAGAATTGGGCACCTTCATCTAGAGGTGGGGTGGAGAATGAGCTCGAGCAGGGGTAATGAGCACAGTAATTAATGTTTTCATGAACGCTGCCATCATTATTCTGCCAGTGTTCTTTCACAATTTGCCTTTAGAAGAGAAACAACAGCTCTTAATGGAAAGATAAGTTTTTGGAAGCAAACAGCTCTGGGTTGGCATCTCAGCTCTGGGTAAGATGATCTTTCCTCAGCCTTTCCTTTATCTGGAGATAATAAGAGCTACCCTGCAGGTTTGTTGTGAAATATAATAGACACATCTTTTACAATCATATAGGGTGGTTGGGTCTGAGGCAGATTAGCTATTTTTATTTTTATTTTACTTCCTCTGGACCTTTTGAATCTGGTTTGGATCTAGTTTGAGCAAAGCATGTCTTAGTTGCAGCTCTTACGTGTGAAGATCTGACTCTGGAGGGGTTTACACTGCTCTCGGAGAGATCTCAGAGTGGAGTCCCCGGGCCTTCTTCTGCCTTTGGGAGCAAGCCGGTCGGTGGCCACCACACTGTGACTCAGAAGCCGGTGGGTGGCTGCATGGAGGGCTCTCTCCTGTACATGAAGACTCCCCGTATATGGAGTCATTTGGAACTCATGCTAGAAAGTCAGGCTCACGTTTACTATTTAACACGCCCCCCTGGCCAGGTAGGAAGCTTCGATCCTGCTCAGGTAGCAAGCCCTAATCTGCCTTCCCAAGGCCGTGCGCCAGCAGCAGAGTGGAACAGCCCATGGGGACAGGAATGAAGCTGAAGTGTCCTTTGCTGCTACTAAGAGTCGTAAGAAGCAGTGTCACCCCTATCCAGGTACTTGGTATCGACTCTTGCTGAGGAAGCTGAATTTTTCCTTCTTTCCGGACTTTGAAGCCGTTTAATCAGCTTATTTCCTCAGGCTTAAGCCAATTAGCACTGATTTCAGCCCAGAGGCCTGCAAACACGCGCGGCGTGACCGAGGCGCTGCGCCACCCTCAACCCGCAGCTGCTTTCCGTCTCTCTAAACCTCGTGACGAGGACAGGCGACGTGGTGAGGCATTGGGGCAATCATTTGACTCAGCCACCATTAGCAATCGCAGTAGCAGTAATGGTTGTTGAGGAACAAGATGCTTGCTATCAGTCAACTAACTTTTCTAACCCGTAACTAGTTATGTCACCTTATGGGCAAAGTGCTAGGGTCTGGGGAGACTCCGTCTTGGGTTGCCATCCATCACATAAACGCACTTGGAACTGCACAAGCATTAGAACAGCCACATTCCCTGACTCACTCTGGCCCCCAGGACCTGCGCACAAGGAGAGAAACCACCAGATGTTGAATTGATCATGTCTTTGGTGAAAAGATACACCCACGTGCAGTGTGCCAAGGGTTAGGGTCATATCAGTTTGACGCCTCTCTCACTGGATCTTATAAGTTAAGCAAGTGTAGACCAAACCAGCGCCAGGACGGCAGATGCCGGATCTCTCGGAGAGATGCAGTAAGTAGCACCAGCCAGCCAACTAGCACATCTCTCTTTACACTGATCATAAATCAGTGCCTGGCAGGCAAGAAGGGGTTGCCTTTCAATGGGTTCTTCTCCTTACCCAGCTTCTCTCTAGATGGTTCACTAACACATTTATTGAGAGAACTTGCTTATTCCTCCTCTACATAAAATTTACCTACTTTTTTTCATCACTTATCATGGAAAGAAATTACTCAGTCGCCTTCTCTTCACGGTTGTGGTTACAAAGATGTGTTCTGACTTCTTTTGGTTTCTCTGAGAACATGGTAGAGTTTATAGGTGAGTGAATGGATCTTCCCTGACATAGGTCATAGGTGCGTCTCACCCATAGACTTAGAAATAGATATAAAATGCAAGGATTGCTCTGGTGGTCTCTCTTGCTTTGTCTTGCATGCAGAGTTCATGCTGACGCTGCATAAGCCCCACTCACCTGCCCCTGCTTCTGATTGCTAATGTATTATTCTGGTTTGAATTAGGAGAGTTTCTGAGGTTTTAATTTTCATTGAATTTTTGTGGTAAAAATAGCTAACTATAATCCACTACCTTTACTTGTAATGCTCTAGTATTTGAGCAAGTTTTCAGTGTATCGCTGCATATTTAATGTCATGTCTTCTTAGCTGTGCCTCATATAACCAGCTTCTAATTTCAGCCTCTGCTTGGTTAGAACACTGTCAAACTCCCCTATCACATTTTTCTCTCTCTCACACATTATTTTATCCTCCCTCCTGAAAAATATGTTAGTGACAATTCCAATGTTGGCAATGAAACAGTGAAAAAGAAAACTTAAGAAAGGGAATACTGAATTTGAATGTTATCATTATAAAAATGAAATTCTGATAGAATATTCTCAGTGAAAGGGCACTTTATAACCCAGCAAAAAATTATTACACAAAGACTAAATAATGTCACTAATTAAAACAAAAGGAATTATTTAAATATTTATTTAAATAGATATTCCTCTAATACTTTTAAGTTTAGTTTATATGTAATTAAAGACTTGAGTTTTCTGGAGCAGAGAAACATAAAATATGAAGAATTACCACCAATTGAGGATCGGTAAAAATAAATAGAATATAACTCTTGAAATGACAATTTCTCTTCACTTGGAAAATATCACTTAATTTTCTACAGCTTTTTTTTTTAAAAAACATATCCTATATAATAAAAGCCCAGCAACTGAACAGAATGACCGTAGTCCCTCACTCCGGCTGGCCCTCCTACGCTGATTGGGGGCAAACTGCATGTGGCCCCTTGCCCCAACTAGCCCTGCCCCCAATTGGCTCCCATTGGGGCAGGCTGGCTGGACCCTACCAGTGTATGAATTCGTGCACCAGGCCTCTAGTCTATTACATAAAGTACTGGGTGTGGTTGTGTAGTTAAATAACTTTAGAAGATGTAGTATATGCATATTTGCCCAGGAAGAACATCAGAGATATGACCAATCCAAGGTGACAAAAATGGCTTAATAATGGTACAAAAAAAAAAAAAAAAAGGCTCCAGTGGTGCTGATGTTTTGAAGCTGAGTGGACGATAGAGGAAATGATATAAATATGAGCAAAGTTCTAATAGAGATAACTTAAGGCTGGGATGGAGAGTGACAAGTTCAAATCTCCTAGAATAACTTTGAGCTGCTAGTAGGAAACCATGCTTTGAAGGCCTAGCAGAAGCCAACACCACCCAAGCTGTGTTCTCTCTCGCTTTCTCCCCTCTGCCCTCTTTTTCTATCTCCCTCCTTCCCAACTCTCTTTTCTGCAGAGTCTTCAAGAGAGGGTAAGGCTGGGCTGCTCCAGCCCTTGTCCAGTTGGAGAAAAACGCCTTTGCAAGGCCCAGCTACAAGCGGCACCAGGCTGGGATTGGAGCTCAATAGAGAAGTCAGAACTCTCTATAGCTATTTGCAGTCTTGGCTTAGAGATGGTCATTGACATGATGAGAACTAAGATATCCTCCAATAGCCTATACAATGTCTAGATAAAAGTGTCTCCCTCATGCATGTGAGATGTGGCCCCTCACTGGAGAGAACAGCTCGCAATAAAAAAACGAAGGCTTCCCTTAAGCTCACAAATGAAGCCTGCAACCTGTGCAGAGACACGTGACAAGCTAGATATCCACCACCTGCTGTGTGCACACTATCTACTATCTACTCCACCCCACGTGTCTTCTGCCTCAGGCGCGTTCTTCGCTCTCCTGGGACACCTGCTTGCTCTTAGTTATGGCTGGAGCATCCATTAGTCAAGTCCATGCTGAGCTCCCTCAAGTCCTCTCTCCCCAGTGTCCCCGGGAGCATCCCCGTAGAAAAGTCGTCTGAGACGTGTGTGGCCAGTGATCACAGACTAAGGACATTTGTGCGTTGCTACTGTGTCCACCAGCTCCCCTCCTGCCCCTGTACCCTGGGACTTAGGAACAATTCTGGGATGTTGCTTATGTTTTGAAAACGACACTTTTCCCCCCTCAATTTGAGCAGGAAGCTTTAGTTAGAAACACAGTTTAACCACAGGGTACCAGAAAGGGAATAATTGATATCCTTTTTTTTTTTCTTTTCCACTTGGAAATGAAAGTATAAAAGAGGTAGGTTAGTTGAGAATATTATCTCATTTCCTTGGGAAGACACAAGCCATCAGAATTCTACCACGTGCTTTCTTCCTTTGGTGAAAATGTCACAGGCATATTTTTAGTAATTTCTTCAGGAATTTTAAAGAAGAAGCTTTCTATTTTAATATATCTAGGGGCCAGAGATCTGGATAAGAATCCACAGGGGAATTTACAAAGACTCTGTCGCTGCACAAAAGAAGCAGGAGGGACCCCCTGAGCTCCCTGGCTCCACTAAGAGGGCCACTTTCTCGGCCCCTCTGTCTCTCTGTCATCATTGGCAAGAGTCAAGACAAGGCTGAAGAACTGTGAGCTATAGCCCGCCTCCCTCCCTTCCAGCCGGTGCAACATTCGCCATGAGTGTAATTTCCTGGTCATGTCTCCCATGTCCATCAATCACCACAAGAAACTCAGCACCCTAAGTCATCACCCCGTTCCCCAATGCAATCCCCTCAGCCCCTCCCCCCTGCACAACCTCTCCCTTTCACCGCCAATGACCGTATCGTATATATTCACATTCGAGCGTCAGGCAGAACTTTCTGTCCGTTGTGTTCACCCTGTCTCCCTGTATGCTGGAGAAGTGATAGGCACCAGGAATATGTGTTGGCTGAATGAATGAAAACAAAAACCAGCAAATTGAGCAAAAAGGCATTTGGACTTGACAGGGGCTTGAATGCCCACGTGGCCCACTTGTGGACCCTGGATGGTGAGCCTGAGGTATTTGTAGGATCCCATTCAGGAACTGGCATCAGGAGGGCAGCAGCAGATGATACACTGGGAGGTCTCTGAATGCAGAAAGAAATTCCTTTCATGTCACGTGTAATCATCTTATTGATTTACCACAGGCAGAACATTGCTTAAAAAAATAAAAACAGTGTGAAAGGTCTTGAATAGAAGTTGCTGTCTACAAGGTGATTTTCCAGCATGAAGGCAGAATTACCGAGTGCCTTTTTAGGCCAACAGTTGGGCTTATGCAAGCTGAAGTAGTTTAAACAAAGTGCAAAAGTGATAGAAGCTCCCAACATGTAGTTGGTGCTCAGCAGATGTTGTAGGGTGAGCAGAGGTGTTCACCCCTGGGCGACATGATGAACCAGGCAAAGGCTACTTTCTACTTGACTCTGTGGCATTGCCTCTTCCCCTCCTGGGCTCCTACATGCTCTCACTCAAAGCTCAACCCATTCTGAAAGGGCCTGTTGCTGACAACCTAACCTCTGCCTTCCCTCTGCTCCCTCCCAAATATGATCGCATGACTTTGAGGCTCTGTTCTGCAGAACCACTACCACTAACTTTCATTCTCTGTGTGAAAGTTAGTGGTAGTGGTTTAATCAGACAGAAGAATTCATACAAATGCCTCGCTGAAGAGACCATAGTAGCCCAGAGCTGCAATGCCTGATACGTTACAATCATCTGTTTTTTTGTGTTTTTTTTTACAGACTCCTAAGAAACCATGCTGGTTTTGAAAATGGCAGGCCATGTGACAAGACAATGATGGAGGTATGTGAGAGTTCCTGGAATTTATATAGATTTCAGAGAGGAAGAGAGAGGGAGTGAGAGATAGAAACATCAATGATGAGAGAGAATCACTGATTGGCTGCCTCCTGCACGCTCCCTACTAGGGGTCGAGCCCACAACCTAGGCATGTGCCCTGACCGGGAATCGAACGAGGACCTCTTGATTCATAGGTCGATGCTGAACCACTGGACACACAGGCTGGGCATGGACTTTGTAAGTGAAGAAATTAAACCCAACAGAAAGGGCTGAGGGCGTGTGCCGATTCTGAGGCCACTCATTTCTAAAAGTGGGGCACACAATCCTTTCGTTTTCAGGAAGAAATCTGAGCAGGACTGCCAGGCATCCTGGTAAGCACTTTAGCACAGTATGGTTTTCATATATTCTTTTGTAAAATGTGAGATTGCAGGTTTTAATGTCAGATATCCTCACATTCCTGCTCATCAAGAATAAATTGAGCATGTGTTGGACTATCTAAGATAAATGGTTTGTAATTTTCCTGTTGCTGAAAGATTCACTGCCCAGAATACACCATCTGATAGATGGCCAGCTGGAAATGTCAGTTTAGATCTCATTTTCCATAGTTTTTATTATGCGGAGATGGTAGAGTCAGTATCAACTTTCAGAGGCGTTCCATGGATTCACGATGCCCCTGGAGCATGAAGAAAGCTTGGCACAAAAATTACATATCGGAACACTTGGGTTACACCCACCTCTGTGCAGTAGAAGGATGAAGATGTGAAAATACATCGTGTGTCATGTAACTGCAGAGCAAATCAGAAAGGGTTGCCATCAAAATGTGTTTCACCGCTGTTTTGTCTTATAATTTCTCTGAATGCTTTACCGTGTTTTAAATACAAAGAGTAGCTCAAATGTCAACATTTCCTGGGGAACAATTATGGCTCACAAATGGAAAATCAGAGGAAAGCTTGCGGGCAGGATGGAGAGAGGGTGGAGAGAAAATGAAAGAATAAGCTGCTTGGAGTAACTTTTAAGTGGTCAGTACAATCTCTTATGTCCTTTGACTCTTCACAGTAGGGTCATGGGTCATGTGAGCGGTGCGGTCAGAACCCAGGCGTTTGATTAGAGGCCTTGTCCCAGATCCCCAAACTGGTTGACAACGCACGAGTATTAATGGACAGGCCAGGCTACTCCTCTCATGGAGTCCGAGATTACTGTCCCAGGTTCTTTTTGTGAAGAGCAGGGGTTTTATATTGGACCAGAGCAAAGATACAACACACACAAAGCAGTTAATGAGATGCTTGGATCACACAGGGTTTATTTACCTAAGTCCTAGCGGCTTCTAGGGCACAGGCAGGCCACCCGGCGATCCTCACGACAAGACACACAGCAGCACAGCAGGCTGGTCCACGAGATGAGTTGAGGTGCACCACGGTCTGGAGGTTCCGTCTCAGCGCTCCCGGCCGCCGGCTCGGCTCGGGCTTCACTGGGACAGAGTCTCGGTCTCTGGCATCTCAGGAAGGGAGATGAGAGAGTCCACCATGGAGGAGCGGTTGACTGCTCTGAGGCACCTGCTCAAAGGCTCTTCTTTTAAGCACAATTCAGCAGGTTTCTTCAGTGTCTTATCGGGGATGCCTGATGTGGCTTCTGCCCTTCTATCTATCGCACACATTTGGGGCGTATCGGGGTACAGCAGGGTGTAACGGGGTGTAGCCCTTTTTAACTTTAACATTTCTAGTTTTTAGTAAAGTAGTTCACACATCCTAAAACTCAAAAAGTCTTTTCATTGCAAACCAAACCTATCTAATACATTTCATACACCTAACTCACACACTCTTCAATAATTACTATAACCAAACTCTATCTAATACATTTCATACACCTAACTCACACACTCTTCAATAATTACTATAACCAAACTCTATCTAATACATTTCATATACCTAACTCACACACTCTTCAATAATTACTATAACCACACTCCATCTAATACATTTCATATACCTAACTCACACACTCTTCAATAATTACTATAACCACACTCCATCTAATACATTTCATACACCTAACTAACACACTCTTCAATAATTACTATAACCAAACTCCATCTAATACATTTCATACACCTAACTAACACACTCTTCAATAATTACTATAACCAAACTCTATCTAATACATTTCATACACCTAACTAACACACTCTTCAATAATTACTATAACCAAACTCTATCTAATACATTTCATACACCTAACTAACACACTCTTCAATAATTACTATAACCACACTCCATCTAATACATTTCATATACCTAACTAACACACTCTTCAATAATTACTATAACCACACTCTCTCTAATACATTTCAGATGCTTAACTAACACACTCTTCAATAATTACTGTAACAGGCCTGGTTGTCCTACCCCACGTTCAGGGAGTGATCGCGTCCAGCGAGCTGCTGACCTCCCTGACTTTTGCTCTTTCTCCTTTTCAATCAGTTCCTTCCACGATGGTTTCTGAGACTATAACTGGGTCCAGGGAACTCAGAATTTCCTCTGTTCAAAGAAAAAAACCTGTTTAAAAAAGTCACCATATCTTTAAATTGTTCTAAAACATTTTTAGCAGGAAGGGACTCTACTCATCCAGAAATCCTTGTAAGAGCTATAAAAATTAAGATCTGAGTGTCACCAGTTCCCCAGACTCTTAGCATTTGCACGAAACACCTGCCACACAGCTGTAGCGGCAAGTGACAGCGAAAAGTCCCTTTGACTTAATTAAGAAGTCTGCCATCCAAAAGATTCTGGGACTGGGAGTGAAGCTGGGGATGGGAGTTGGTATGCAGATATCACACAATCCATGGTTTTGTAGTTAAAAATAAGGAATGAAGGTCTCTAACAGGCATTTAATATGGTTTTAGCTGCTATTTCCCAAATTTTGTCTATGTTGGTGGGAAACAAACCTTCAAGATAGAATTGCCACTTTGTTGAATGACCCTCGCCTGTTATACTGACAACATTGCTGTGCAAAAGCAAGCGATACCACCATCCATATCCAATGAAACCTGATTATTTGTTATTCGAATTGAGGGTATTTGTTTTCAATGTTCGGTCTAAGTCAGTGATTTTGGGGTCTCTTCCTGGAATTCTAATTTGGTTATTATTTTAAAAAAATCTTTTCAGGTGATTCTGATGTGAAGTCAAAGTCAGAGGAAGAGTAGGAGGACAAAGTAATGTGTTAAGAGATAAAGTGAGATCAGGATGAAGGCAGCTGAGAAAGGAAGCCAGGCTGTCTGAAGCTGGGGCACCTCTGAGGAAGGGTAACATCTGAACAAGAAAAGAGAAATTGCCAAGGAGAACAGCATGAGCAGCCGTGGGAAAGAATACACCATGGATACTTACAAGGAACTGAGAAGGCTAATCTTACTGACCTTGAAGAGTAGAAGAAAATACTGTGGGAAAGGGATGGTACATTTTGCTGTGCCCCAAACATAATAGTTGCTTAGTAAATATTTGGTGAATGAATATATAGGTGGATCTGATTATGGAGGGACTTAAGAGCCAAACAAAATAATTTGCACTTTTGGTCACTGAACTTACAGTGGCTAGTATATCCTATATAATAAAAGGCTAATATGCAAATAGACTGAACTGCAAAACAACTGAACAACTGATTGCTATGATGTGTGCTGACCACCAGGTGGTGCGTGCGGAACATGGCGGGCATTGGCAGCAGGCAGCAGAGTGTGGAACATGGCAGGTATCAGCCACTGCAGGATGGTGGAGCAGGTGAGTGGGGGTGAAATATCAAGGCGGGCCACTTGTTGCTGTCATCTGGGTGAGCCTCTGGTGGTTACTGAAAATTCTTTGCTCCTGTGCTCCACGGTCCCACCTGGCACTCACACCTGTTGCTGGCACCTAGCGCTAGTCGCAGTCGCTCAGTGCTGTCAGCAGGTACAAGCAGCGACTGCCAGCCCTGATAGCCCTTGATGGCTTTTCTACCTCCCCCTGCTCCTGAGGGGCAATTGGGGTAGCAGCCCTTGTACCCGCTGAAGGCGCTAGCCTCTCACTCCAGCTGCTGTAGGTGTGAGCAGGGCCAGTGCTGTCAGCATGTGGGAGCAGCCAAGATGGGAGCAGAGCTGCCAGCTGACAGGGGACCAGCGGCTGAGATGGGAGGGGCTAGGCGGTGGTGTGGAGGATGGGCCTAGACCCACCCCTGTGCCCACCTCAGCCTCGTGGCCCACAGTTCCTTTCAAAGTGCACGAGTCCATGGACTGGGCCCCTAGTATTAGAACATTGGTTTACATGTTGAGTCATCAAGGAATTGTTACATGCACAAAGCATGTGCTAATGAAATGGTTGATATTATTTTTCAAATTATGATTACCTGTAATTGAGCACCTTTAGTTTTCATTGGGCAAAATTCAATCAGTTGTTTATATTGTAAGACAGTGTCTATTTTTGTCTGACAAAACAGTATGGAGAAACTACATTTTAAAAAAAAAAACATTCTGTAGTCTTCCCAGGAGGAATTTTATAGAAACAGTATTTTATTGCCAGCTAGAGAATTAGAGTTCTTACAGTAAAATCCTCCTGTGGAACAGGGAAACAATAGAGCTGTTCATTAAGAATTCAATTAAGAATACGATGGACCAGTCACACTCATCTACTTGAACAAAATTTTAAAAAGTTGCTGCCCTGACAGGGTTTTACATTCTAATTGAGGTGGCAGGAAATAAGCAAAAATGGGTAGTAGGTAAGAATACGGTGAATCTAAGAAGACAAGAGCGCACAAGAGTAGCAGGAAACACAGGGGATCTGAAATTCTCCTTTCAAGAACCATGGCCAAGAAATGTGTTGCTGAGAAGAGAACATTTGAGCTAAGACCTGGAAAAAGTGATAACCCAAGCCATGGGGCTGAGGGTGTCCGGGGGAAGCTCGGGTCAGGCCCAGGGGAGGACAGGTGAAGGCCTGAGGCGACAGTGTGCCTGTGGCTTTCTGAGAGCAGCAGGGTCACCAGTGTCTGTGGAGCAAATGAGAAGAGAGTGGCAGGAGTTGTGCCAGGAACATTCACGTAGGACCTCCTAGGCTGTAAGGAGGACGTTGGCTTTTGTGTTGAGTGACCTGGGAGTCCCCTGAGGGTTTCGAACAGTGCAGACCTCTTCGTGACGCTGTTCATGACTTTATTGATGTGTTGGTGCCTCCTAGGTTCTCATAGTATTTCTTTCCATTGGATTATCCCACTTCCTTTATTTTTGATAAAAATGGTGTAATTTTCCTCCTCCTGTCATTGGGCTACAAATGTCTTCAAGGTACCTTATTCATATTTAAGTGTCCAGTGACAGTCAATGCAAAATCTGGATATAGTAGACATTTACCAAGTATTTGCTGTCATTCTATAACTTTTCACCTTTGTCTGCAGTGAATCTGATGATGTGATGTCTCATAAGTGCAGAACTAGTGATATTACTGTGATTCCCATGACTGAATACAATTTCTGCATTTTTTTATTTGGAAAAAAAATGCTTGTATTAATATTTGATGTTTTAAAGCATCAAATTGACGTGCCATTCCATTGATGTCCAGAAACACTTGGTGAGCCATGTTGCAGTCTGGGTTTCATGGACAGACATTTGGAATAACCTATCAATTCCATGTAATCCATTCTGTGAATTGCAATGCTGGAGTTAGTCTTATGATTAGGATCTGAAAGCATTAAAAGGCCTCACTTACCCTAAAATATTTCCACTATAAAGATTTCTGACTCCATACCCCTACCCAGGTCATCAGTTTCCACCTCTGGGCAATTTTATTTTTCTTTAGCAAAAGAGAGGATGTTGCTGGTTGAAAGCTTCTATGGAATGCATACTGGCACCAAGCTGTTAGAATCACTCCGAGCATAATCTAGAGAAGAACTAGTTAAAAAGTATGTGGGACTTACACTTTTTTTAACCTGCTAAGGTGAGAAGCAGTATCCTGTCTATCATCTATTTATTATCTATCTACCTACCTATCCATCTGTCATCTATCTAAGTATCCATCTATATGTCATCTACCTATCTATTAATGAGAGGGCTTCTAACTCTGCAGACTCTTAATAACATAGTGAGGGTCCTTTTCCTGCATGAGCATCTCCCAGATAAAAGGCTGCATTCCGCTTTGCTAATTTGGATAACAATACTCTGCCAAGTGACTGACTGATCTGATTTGAAAGTAAATTTCTTAACCTCTCTGGCCATGACATTTCTTTTCCATACATGGTGCTGGCTGTGCCTGGGTATTCTTTCAGCAGCAGGAGACCATTATCCTGTGAGAATGTTCTCTCCCCTTTGACATTCTCTCTTAATTATTGTCCTCTTTTCACTAGACAAGACCCTTAGGAATTTTCCTGTATTTCCCCCCTCCATTTTGTCCCCGGCTTGGACTGCCACGGAGAGGATTTGGGGATTAACCCCGGAAAGCCCAGCCTCATGAATCCTGGAGACAGTTGGCTCTAAATTCAAGGCATCCTTTCAAGGGGGCTGAGCTGCTGGAATAATGCGCAAGGCCCGTGCTTGGGAACCAGGCTTTGCATGGAGGCCTTCAAGGGAAAGACAATAGGAATCTCAAGGCGGGGAGAAGGGGGCGGGAGAGTTCCTTTTTCCCACATGCTAGTCTCTCAAGACCTTCCCTTTATTTATTTGTACTGAAGAAAAGATGCCCTCCTCCCACTAACCAAAATAGCCTTCTCTCCGCGGGCCCCATCTGTGCCATTGTGTGGAGAGTCTGCAGCCAGATTAAAACAATGGCTGCGAAACCGCAGAGAACTCCCTGCTGCATCTTAATGGCCGTCGGTGGACTTCAAAGCCGACCGTGTGCACTCTAACCCCGTGGGGCAAGCAATCCAAACCTAGTGCGGGCTGGAGCCCTGAGCATGCAGTTGTCTAACATTTTCTGTTGTGAGATGACAAGGCAGGGTGCATTTTTCATACAAATACATGTGTACACACACACGTTTTTAAAACAACACTTTAGGACGCACATTCGTGTGCTAATAAAGCATCTCGTATGATTCGAGAATCCACAAAACTCTGGATTCAAGCTACCATTTTCTGCGGAGGCAGAGGTGCATCCAAAACCTATTAACAAGAGCTCCCCCGCCCCTCCCATTGGGGTGCTGGCTGAGAGACCCAGGGAATTCTGTGATATGTGTCATCCCCATTTAAGGGCTGTAATTGTGGCATCCCATGTGAGGGGCCTTGAGCTGGGGGTGCACATGCTCTGGCAGTGAAAGGGTGGAGGTTGGGAACCCCCCTCTTTCTTTGAGAATAAAGAGAACAAAGAGAAATTCCTGGAGCTTTTTCCACAGAATAGAAAGGTCACCCACAATAGCCCACCTATAGACGCTGATGTGTGACATTTAAGCTGAATTCCAGGGAAGCATGGGAAGCTTTAACAAGAACAAGTTGCTTTCAAGATAATTCTGTTTACCCGATCCTTTCCGCATGGAGAAAATTAATGTACCAGTTCCTTTTAGTTCTCAGATGTTTCGTGAAAAATGCACACATTCGTTGAGAATGTGACAGAGAATGGAATGTCTATTACTGATATGGAAGCCACTAGGTCATAAATAAGATCTTTTAAATTGGCGTGTGGTGTCTAACCTGGCACCTGGGGAAATAGGCTTATTTTTTCATTTTCTTTTTAATTTTTACTTATTGATTTGAGAGAGAGAAGAAGAAGAAGGAGAGAGAGAGAGAGAGAGAGAGAGAGAGAGAGAGAGAGAGAGAGAGAAAAGAGAAGAGAATACTTTGTTGTTTCACTTATTTATGCATCATTGGTTGCTTCTGACCAGAGATTGAACCCACAGCCTTCGGGTAATGGGTTGATGCTTTAACCATCTGAGCAGCCCGGACAGGGCCTGGGGAAATACTCTTTAGGAGGTATTTTCAGTTGCTATGTTTTGGTGAAAGAAAAATGGATGTGTTTACATAATAGGAGCCTTATGTACTTGTTGCCAAAACTACTGGTTAAAAACCCGGAGTTATTTAGACGATTGTTCTATTTCTGTTGATGTACAAGACACAATCCGCTGGGCCGATGCGGCTGGAAGCGGGGAAGCGGGTGACTGCATGGCCTGCACGGAGCTGCCCACCTAATCCACATGCAGCAGGGGTGTTGGCTGAGTTGACACAGCAGCTTAGGGAAAATTTGCCCCCGAAGCCCTTTGCCAAGGACTTAGCAGAGACACCTGAGAGCAGACACCTAGCCACATAAGGTGCGTCCAGGCCTCTGAACGCTGTGGAAATGGATGTTAGTCTTTCAGCAGACATGCCCAAAGGGTAAACCCTACTGACGCGAGCCAATCATGACCACACCACACCACACCACACCAGGTGCCGATGGTTGGTTTGGAAAGAGGAACGCGGCACTAGTCTAGCCAAAAAGACCTGCACAGTGTTCTGCCTCACGAACTTGCTGGAGGGGTCTTCAGGCTCCGGAGAAGACGCCTTTAGCAGGCGATGTTGTCTAGATCCACTGTCTACCATTGTGGCCACGGTGCTGTGCCCAGGACGGGGCTCTTCTGGGGCGGAGGCTGATGTCCTCCACAGCTGGGCAGAGGTTTACGGGGAGAGCGTGGAGCTGCAGAAGGAAGTAAGCAGGAAACCGTCTACATCTGGGCATCTTGGTGGGTGAGAAAACACATCTCTCACTTGTCCAGGCAGCCAAGCGAAGGTGCTTGTAGCTGCAGGCCTAACTGATGAGGTGTTTACAGATATGTCTGAAGGAGCTAGAACCTCAGTGAGAGACAGGCTGAGAGTGACGAGGGGCAAATAACGAGGGAGGATAAGTCCCGACTGAGCAGCAAGTCCTGGCCACTGGATGAGGCAGACCAGGGTGAGCTGAGGTGTCATGTTCTCCTTGCCTGCTCATCCTCATCACTGATACAGCTTCCGCTGAAATAGCGGGTCCTCTGAGAAAGAGGGTAACGTAGTGGAATTCAAGATAACACAACAGCATAGCGCATCGTACAGTGCAGTGGTATAATGGAACATTCTAATCTGCTAATATGTGCTGTGGTGTGTCATAAGAAGGTTCAAACATGAAGAGAGTTAGCTAATCCAGAGAGGTACCTGCCGTGTGGACAATGAATCATGGCTAGCATATTGTATGAATTACATGTTGCTGTGTAACAAACCTCCCCCAAATTTAATGGCTTAAAATAGCAACCAGGATGACTCATGACTCTCATGCTTACACATTTTTTTCAACATTGTGCTGAAAGATTTTGTGTATAACAGCTTTTCAAATAGTAAAGGATTTATTACGTATTGAATACATGCTTCTTATTGTTGTTAAACGTGATTCAGGGTGTCTTATTTATTTATTTATTTATTTATTTATTTATTTATTTATTTATTTTGATAGGACAAATGTTGAAAGATGGCTTTTAGAAAGAACCTTCAATCAGTTTTATTTTTTGTATTCAATTAAATCCCGCTTCAGATCTAGGCCTAGAGTTTATGTGTGTGGATTGTTATGTATGAAAATTATACGGTGGGAACACATTTGCGTTAGACTATGGATTCAGATCATCAGTGGATGGATAGATAGACGACACGTAGATGGATATACGTTCATCTCTGCAAATCCCTGGGACGGTGGCAGAAGAGGGTCATCAAGCATTTAAACCTCCTTTAGGGGCTGAGATGGTGCCCCCAAAATTGCCTGCGTGACTAAGTAGAGTCAATCCGAGAGGCCGGTTGCCCAGGTCTAGGAAAGATGAGTGGGGTGGCTCAGAGGCATGGAGAAGAAAGGGCTCCACTCAGGCAGGAGGTTCAAGAGCTGGGACTTTCCAGTCTTGCTTCAGGTGGTACCAGGATATTCAATTGTGTGGGTCAATCTGCCGGCAGCCAATGGGAACACTTCCTCTATGATGAACTCATACAGTCCCTCATCCACGTGTGACCCTAGACCTGGGAATTGTTTGCTAGGAAGAAAGTTAAAGCAACTTTAGTGTTTTGAAATTCAAATTAAAGTCACCGATATTCCAAATATACCCAAAAGGTATGAAAAATGTCTAAGGAATGAGGCGCAAGAGACATTTCTTTACAATGAGACTTCCTGTTGTCTTTCTCTGTTCCTGTTTTTCTAAACTTATCCGTATTTTAACTTAGTCTCTGATTTTAACCCCGAAAGTTGAGCTCATCCTTGCTCATTCAGATGTACCCTTCTCAACACCTGATGTGGCCCATTTCAATCTTGCTATTAGTACATTGGCATTTATTTTCTCTGGATGTGTTGCTTTCAGGCAATTCCACTAATTTAAAGACTGCAAAAGATTTGTTACTTTATGCAGATGTTTATATTTGCTGTGAAGCATTATAGAGGAAACATTTTATTTATACCTCTCATCTTTCTTCAGTTCCATTTGCTGTTTTTTATTTGACTGCTTGGGGTCTTAATTATGAAGTCTTTCTAAATGTGAATTGTGCAGTGTTAGGCATTATTCCGTTTTCCCGCTCTCTTACTCTCCTCAAGGAAATAATTCACACTGGGTTGCATTCTAGAATATTAAATTATAAAAGGTGTCTGAGGGTTCACACTTACTCTTTTTTCTTATTATCTTTGACATGAGTCCCCTGTAACGGAATAAATGTAGCCTGAAAAGGTAATAGAAATTGTAGGTTCACAGTCCCTTAATTGCCTACCAAAATCGAACAAGTGCTGAAAATTGGCAAATTTTTCATAATTCACCTGGCAGCATCCTGACCTGTTCTGAGCTCATTCAGTGGGAAAAGCAAACCTGAAATGACACAAAGCTATTTCTGATCTTGTTATTTCTCTCACTGAATATAAATACTTATGTTTATTGAGGAAACATTATGATGTTTACTTATGAGGTATTGTCCAGCTCCTGCTGGGAGTTATCTATGTCTATAATAGGGCAAAAATATATAAATAGATAGTATACAAAATATACATTTCAGCAATTTCTAAAATCTCACAACTTCTAAATTCCAAAACACACCTGGTCCCAATTTTCAAAAATGTAAAAAAATCATATATGACTCTCATACAAAGGTAACAGGTCAAAGATTTTATTTAACTCATCGATTGACTAGAAAGCCAGTGAGATGTAAAGCTAGTTCAAAGGAGAATTTGGGAAATATTGATTTATTTAGTCAGGCATTCAGAGAGATGCTGAAATAAATTTATGCAAATAGACATAAAAAATGGTCCATGGCTTACACAATAAAATAAACCTGCTACTTTTGCATGCAACAGGATTCTACAAATTACCATGTAATTTCAAAGTAGCTGAACTCTGATGTAAAATATTCAATAGCAAGGTCAAATATTGGTATATTCTCCTAGATATTTATATATTCCTTATATAATGACACCGAGAGAACATGTAGTTATCGTAAGCTTTATTTCCAAGACTTCACTATACTTTCTCAACTTCCCCCTACCCCTACCATGGCCATAAACAATCTCCAAAGTTTATTCTTGATAACAACAACAAAAAGACTGGCCTCATTTCATTTGGCCAGATTCTTTTTTTTTTTTT
>PVJC01017108.1:0-32901 GCA_004026665.1 Murina feae
AACCTCCAGTTTATATTTAAATATATTTAAATTATGTTAATATTTATTATAAATGTGTCTGTCAAATGCATCTTTTGGTTGTTTTACACTACTATTACCCTCTGTAGGCTCTTACACTTCTGGATGGTGTTAACAGTGTGGCCTTCTAACTGCAGGTTCCTGAGCTACTGAGGATGTTTTTCCAATCTATGCCTCACCCTATCATTTGAACTATATTTCCGGATCCTTTCTGGATGCTTCATCTCGTTCTTTCGAATATTTCCTATAGGTCCCCAGTGCCAGTGGGATCAAGTCTTGGCAAGGCATTCAGAGCATGTTGCATCTGATCTTTTCAGTTTCGTTTCCTCTAATTTCATCATCTTTCCAATGAGACCTGCTTGTCTGGCTCCTTTTAGAGCACTTCAATTTCCCTGAATCTGTATTGATGCCGTCTCTTTACCCTCAGGTACCACCCACTTGATCACGTGATGAAATCCTTTCAATTATTCAAAGCCCAACCCCCAACTCAGTCAGACCAGACATGCTTTCTACGCAATCATCCGGCATTCCTTTCTCTAAATTTTCCTAGTGTGATGGATAGTATTTTAGAACTCTACATCATTTCAAATTTGAAAGACAAAATTAAATTTATTTCTGTGCATGTAGCATGAGTCAAAGTACCTGACATATAGAAGACACTAAATAAGTTATAGTTGATAAATCTCATTACTGAGATTTTTTGGATCCTTTTGTTATCTGTTATATGGGAGTGTTTGAAGATACACTCTAGCTTCTGCAGCCCCAGTTGGAAGGCCAGTTGAATACTGAAGAAGTCATTTAGTTAGTCTTAGTATTCCATGTTTCTTATTTAAAAGATGGGCTGAATCAAATACTCCCAAAGCAATTTCTCTACTTTTTACAAGATAGTCTATTAGCAATAGACTGGAGTTCAAATCTTATAGATAGAATACGTTATTAATTATTGACTCCATGAACTGAATAAGGCTTTGCTAGTTTTCTTTGAACGGCCAAATAGCATATCCAGCATATCAAGTTAAGAGTAGAAAATTTTAAAAGTTCAAACTAGTTACTTTTTTCAAGCTAGTTATTATAACAATAACAAGTACATACTAGGTGATATATTCTATTTAATTCATATAAATGAGCATGCTTAATTCTTAAAGCAACACCATGCGGTAGGCACTATTAATAAACAGACTTTACAGAGAAGGAAACTGAGGAACAGGATAGTTAATGGGCTTGCTCAGACCACAGAGCTGATCGGCATGAACCCAAGCACACCAATTCCACGTGCCATGCTTTCTGGCTGTGCTGTATGGCCTTTCCTTAATAGATGAGAGTCATGTGCAAAAGTAAATGCATAGAGCCAAATAATACAGGAGCTAAATTAAGTAAGGAATTCAGTAGAAGGGCAAATGAAGGAGCAGCTAATTTTGTTGGTGAAATCAGAAACTGACTCTGACACCAGTGGACCACTTAGAACACGCTTATTCAAGGCCAGCCAGTGTGATTCAGTGGTCGAGCGGCCACTGTTTGATTCCCGGTCAGGTCACATGCCCAGGTTGTGGCCTGGATCCCCGGTAGGGGGCATACAGGAGGCTGCAGATCAATGAATCTCTCATATCATTGATGTTTCTATCTCTCCCTTGCCCTTCCTCTCTCTGAAATCAATAAAAACATATGTAAAAATAAAAAATAATGCACTCTGATCCTCAGTCACCAGGAAGACAGATCACAGCATGATGAGTCTCCTTGTTGCTCAAGTCACACACCCCATGAGCAGCATTTCACACATTCCTCCCCCACCAACAGCAACTTCCATTTCCTTCTATTTTTGCCATCACCTCACAGTATCACTGGCCTTCCCACACTTTTCCTAAACACTGCAGAGCATAATTACATCAGTAAGTATTAAGCATTGCTTGACAACTTATGTAAGGATGTGTATTCCCCTCGTTTTATAACAAAAGGATATTCACCCAGCGTTTTTGCACTGAGCATCATCAAAAGATAATGAGATCAGGTCTAATACCCTTTCATAGAGACATAGCAATGCCAACTCTCCTTCCCAAAGAGCTACTTTAAACTTAATATTCATGGTTTTATGAAAAAAAAATGTCAGCTTTGATTCAACATTGCCTAAACCTTAAAAATTCTGAGGAGAAATGTTTTATTTTAGCTCTCAGTAACAAGCAGTGACATCCAGGACATACACACACATACACACACACACACACTTGCTAGTTCATTTATTTTAGCTAAAATCTAAATAGGGCTTAATTTTCCCCTGATAAATCTTTGACAGACTGCTAACCCTTTGCCCTTCACCGCCTGCTATTGCATAGCAAAGTAAAAGCACAAATTCCCTCTAGTGCTGATCTCTTAAGCTGCATAAACAGTCAAATTAATCCACATTTTATTTAAGTACAAACCCAGCAGAATATTTTGGGGGGAAAGGAGGAAAAGACATTTTGAGTTGATTAAAACTCTTCCTCTTCCTTCCTCATCGTTTTGAACACCTCTCGACCTGTAATTAGTGCACAGATGAATCTCAGGTCCTGTGGTGATTAGTCACTAAATGAAAAGAAAAAAAATATCTGATCTGCAAAAGTCTTGAGTCATTAGGAGGAGGGGAAATATGTCGACCTTCCTAGGTAATTCTAAAGCAATGATAACTGATTTGAAGCATCTTCTGAAAAATAAGCACATTTTCTACACCCCTGATACATCAAATATACGTGTGGTTAAAACTCTACGAGCAGTGTCTGAGGTTCCCTCATTCCTCCTCCACTGACTCTCAAAAAGGGAAAATGTTCATGAAAATTAAAAATGTCCTCATCTATCGTATTGGAGGCAATAGATATGCAATAAAAATGCTCGAAGGCAGCTTTCAACAAACAAGCATGCCTCTGATTCCCACTTGCTGATATTTCATGTTAAGCGGATAAAACCTTGAGCCTCAGTTTTTCTTACTCATCACATGGTTGTAGTTGATGACTGACTTCAGGGCTCCTGTGGAAAACACTGGAGCTTCCACATGCCCAGCCGATGTTATTTAGGCTACCAGTTTAGCAACGTGAGCGCAAAGAGGTTGATGACAATAGTCATCTAATGGGTTTGTTGTGAAGATTAATCAACTTGACATATGTAAAAGTAATGGCTGGAAAATAATAATTTCTCAATATAAATTTAGGTTGCTTAGTATCCTTCCTTTTTCTCCACTAGGAAAGAGCTCTTTTCTCACAGGTGAATAACCTTCCTAATTCACCGCATAGCCCCAAACCTTCTTCAGTTACTTGCCAGAAGTTAAGGCTAAAGTCTTATTAGGCAGTAAATTTCCTCCAGGAAAGACTATTTCCTGACTACATTTATAGTCCTTTCACTTGCAATACTATTTGGGAGGCCTTTAACCTTTTTTTGTTGTTGTTTTGGTTTTCTTTGTTCAGCACATTTAATAGAGGTGATGGGTGAGTTCCAAAAGGACTTGCCAAAATTGACTTAGCTTTGAGGAGTTGGTATTAAAAATCAAGCGTTATCTATTTTGCATTTTCCTAGTATGCAAGAGGCAAAGGTGTGAGTGTGTGTGAGTGTGTGTGTATGTGTGTGTGTGTGTGAGATGGAGTACGTGCATGACATTTACAATTTTTAGCCAAATGCAGGTTTGCAGTGTACTAGTCATTATATTCCCTTAAAAGTGAGATGTCTCTTTCTTCCCTTTCTTTTCTTTATTTCTTTTTTTAAAGATGCTTGGTATTCAGACTTTAACCCATCAGAGTAACAAAGGGAGCCAATATGCTGTCTGTGCCCTGCTCCTAGGCAGGTCTCCAGAGCCAATGGGAACACAGAGCTAATGGGATCGATCCTAATAACATGACCAAAACAAGTACAGAAACAAATTCAAACTCCCCCAACTTGCAGGGCTGTGCCTCTGGCCAAGACAAGACAGACCAATCAGAAATGACTTCAATGCTGAGATCAGAGGGAGAATGGCATCCAACAAGGACAATCATGGTATTGAGTGCAGGGATAAGTGGTTCTGTTAGAGCTCATTGATCTACCCTGGGGTATTTTTCACAAGGTAGCCAGTTATAAATCATCCTCACAAAGTTCGTTATGGACTTCAAATTTCCATCCTTGGGTTTTCTGCAAGGGGCTCTGATTGACACTTCAGAGCACAGGCATTGAGGTTCTACATTAATATGCTTAGGATTGTCACTTCTATATATTTTCTGTACATTGTTCAACTTTCTTTGCCAACTCTAGTATTTCTTTACATGACCTAAAAAACTGTTAATATACATTTGCTATTTTAATTTATTAAAATTCACTTAAACGTACAGTATTTTATCAATAACCACAACTCCAAGTATCAAGGGTAGGTATTACTATCCCAAGTACTCAGATGAAAGATGGATACACAGATTGTCAATTTATGTAAACTAACTCAGCCAACATTTGACATCTCTGTTCTTTCCAATCCCATGCTCTTTCCAACTTTAGTTTTGTCCTTAGCAATTACTCTAAACAATCATTCTACTTGTTCTGGCCGCCTTCCTTCTCCATTCCCCATGCCTTCTAGATGAAAATTTTATAACTTTCCTCAGATCTACAAGACCCCCTTCTCCACCTCAACAGAACAGGATGTCAATGACATAGGAAAAAAACAAATGAAAGTTCTCAGGCACAAACACCTTCATTTCATCATTTATCTGTACCCACACTCCCCCACCCCCTTTGTGTGTTTTTTACTTTTATCGCAAAAGAAGTGTTCAACCTTTGAGAAACAATTCTCCCTGTGCCGCTGACTGCGTTCCCTTCCAATTTTGGAACACTGCACCAGTTGTGATTCTCTACCTTTTCTTCTTTGTCTCTGTCACAGTTTGATTCTCCCAGGCAAGAGACCCTGAGACATGAGGAGGCTTATTAAGGAGGACCCTGAAGATCAACATCCCTAAAGGTGAAGAAAGCTGGACTGATCAGTGCGAGACGTTAAACTGCAAAACAGTAGCATCAAAGCCTCAACACATCCTAGAGGAGCTCAGGCAAAGAGTTGAATTTTGTATGCCCGCATCAACCAGTCACGGACCATGGGCCGCCCTTGGAATGGTTTTAATCTTATCAAGAAAGCTTCCTTTCGCCAACAACGAATCTTGGGGAGGGACTCCATTCTGAGTTACGAGAGCCAACAATCCTGGCACGTGAGAGCGCACCACAGAGCTCCCTATATTCTCTGTCTACAGTCTAGGTCTAGATCCTTGTTATAATGCAAGACACTCACATATCAAAAGATAAAGAGGGGAAGTGACCTTCAGTTTTTTTCTAAGTGTTATTCTACTTGCTATGCTGCACCTCTCATTTCTTGTTTTCCTTTTCCATCTCTTATCTCTCACAATGTTATCCTATATGCTCCCTTAAATACTCTTCTGTATTGATACTAAAAGAGCTATCACCTATAGTCTGAGGGCTCACAAACATATGCCTTTAATATAGCTTCCACCTGAGTACTCTAAATTAATGTAGCTCTAAATGCCAGTTGGGTATCCCATCCTGGACACTGGACAGCCCTATATATTCAAAATATCCCAAAATAAATGGTAGCAGTCATCGTCTATTCCACTCAGCAAAAGGCCCAAAATATCAGACTTCCTCAATGTTATCAACATCTCAACATGTTGCATAAAAATAAAACATGGGAAGGGGTCAAAATGGCATAATATGACTTCTTCACAAACATATACATGCCATCTTGATATCCAGGATTTAAGGGTGGAATTTGGGAGGTATTTCATTCCTCTTAGCACAAAATTGCCTAGCAAACCAATTCCCCTTCCCACCTAACTCAGTATCTTGTCATGGCATATGTCCTCCCCACAATGATGTAGGTGTAACTTTCCCACAGAAATCAAGGGTGATAAAGACATCTGCATATTTTAGCTGAAACTACAACCTTCTTGGTCACTACATAAGGGGAAAGCAGAGATTAGAGAATCATGCATTTTCACTGTCTCAGCCAAGCTGTGATAAATATCATTTCTACTCACATTTTATGATGGACCTGGGCTAATCGTCACATGACATTCTCAACTGCAAGTGGTCTGAGAAGTGGTCTCCCATGTGCCTGAAAGGGGAAGAGAAAAAAATATCAATGTATGGTACTATGCAGTAGTAGTCTATTTTATAAGCATTCAAGAGATGTCCATCTTTATTAGGTTTTATTAGGAAATTGAGAAGAATGAGGTAAGATAAATAAAAAGGAAGCTAAGCAGTGAGTCTCAAAAACATAACGAAAAATTACTCTTCATGTTATTTCCTACTTCTAAATGCTGCTCTCACAGCATCTGTGCACCAGGGAAACATTCTGATGAGATGCTCCTTTCTAGAGCATCAAAAATGTTGTTTTTATGCTGTTTATTTTCATACAGAATCAATTTAAAAACAACTGACTCCTGGCAATAATCATTTTTAAAATATTCATTTTTAGTATCCTATCTTGTGTGTTTGTATAAAAAATTTTAGCAACCACAATCATGAAAATAGTGTTCAAAGTATCCCACTTTTTTGTGTGTAAAGAGAAACCAATGAATATAAACTTTGCTGATTTCCTTGCTTCGTGTGAACTTCTTTGCATGTAGAAACTGAAATATATGTGAGCGCATACCCAAAAATAAATTTCTAAGAGGAGCTAAATTTATTTTTATACTTTTTACAACTAGACAGCCTAATTTCTAGATGAAATTTCAGCTTTACTCCATGTAAGTGAAGAATTTTAAGATGAATTGGCTGAAATACAATAAAGCTTGAAGTCTAATAGGATTATTTTTTGTTTTATTTCATAGCTGAATCTTTTTCTTCTTTCTATTATATCATGGCTGGATCTTATTTTTTAATCCTCACCACTCCCATCCATGAGTATCAAACCTGCAACCTAGGTATGTGCCCTTGACTAGTTTGTTCCAGGGGCCAATACTCTAACCACTGAGAAAAACTGCCCAGGGCTCTTGGTTGAATTTTAAATGCTTACCTATTATTGTTATCCATAGCCCCCAAAATAAAAGGTTTATTATAGCAAATCCATGAATAGTCTGTTTCTATACTTTCTTCAGCAATGGTCTCTTAATATCTGAAAATGTATTCTTAATGTAGTACCTCTGGTTCTATACAGCATGAAAATACACAATAAAATTTTTGAGTTATGAATTTTGTTATCTGTGGACTTTATGAAATAAGGATACTTATCCAAAATTATGGGTAATCATTTGTAACAGTTAGATCTCATAAATATGCCTTATAATGTCACTACCTAATTTATTAATGTTGTATGTCCTTAGCCTAATGCTTCTGAAAATAAAAACCACACTTGTATGTGGACAACCCATTTATTTATTCAAATAAATACTCTTTTTGTGGTTTCAATAGTGTAAGATATACATCCAATGTTTGTAAATGCTAAAGACATACAATGTTTCAATTAGGTTGTTTTAAGATGCAAGTAATAGGTAATCAAAATAAAATTGGCTTAGATATAAGAAGGAAAGAGTACTCTTCATTGTGACTTTATGGACATGCTGGCATGATCATTAACGAATCTACTTAAGAGTAACCTGATTTGACCTTGCTATTGTAACCACTGCATTTATCCATCTCTACCATGACCATGGTCTCTGTAAGCTATCTTCTTTGGAGTTTGCTTATCCTAAAAAAGCTAATTTTACTATGTCAATATGGCTGTGGACCACACATATCTTACATCACCTTCAACAACAAAAAAGTCCAAGTATTTCCAGAAAAATCACTATGTTTCCCTCTAATTAGATAGACTTAAATCATGTGCTCCCTCCCCACCCCCCTGGATTTACCTTCACAGGGATTACATGAATTGATCATCATGGATATGTATATATATGTAGTATATACAGTATATATAATAAATAGCATTATAGCCTGAGCATGGTATTGACTCATTTAACCTATTCAGGTCCCAAACTTAAAAATAGAGCAACCATCAAAACTCTGTAAAAAAAGCACATGGTAGAGACTGATGAGTATAGTGGTTATGTAACAAGATCAAATCAGGTTACTCTTAAGTAGAAAGCTATATGTTGCAAATAACAAAATGAAAATATGCTCTGAATTGCTGATTTAACATAATTTTACTTGAAAATAGAAATTACTTTGGGCTATTTCCATGATTATTAAGTTTGTTGCTCTTTTTAGTGCAAGAAGACCCTGAAATAACATTAAAAAGTATAACTTCCATAACAGAGTACACATTGCAATATAGCTACATGAGCTTTCATTGATTAAAACACACAATTTATTGAGAAATGTACCCATTTCATTGGCAATACAAGACAGCATTATAGCTTTTTTTGTTCTACATAGCTCACAAAATAACGGAAAGTCAACATCTTGCTTATATTTCATTTTCAGAAGTTCCATTCCTACCCCTATGACTGGCAGTGTCAACAGCCACCTGGAGACTATTATATTTAACTAGGAGCCCGGTGTATGAAATTCATGCACTTGGGAAGGGGAGGTCCCTCAGCTCAGCTTGCACCTTCTCACAGTTCAGGAGCCCTCAGGGGATGTCCAACTGATGGCTTAGGCCTGTTCTCCATGGGGAGTGGGCCTAAGCTACCAGTTGGACATCCTTGGTGCTGCTGTGGAACCCAGAGAGGCTCCTGCCGCCACTGTGCTAGCCAGCCATGAGCCCACCTTCTGGCTCACCAGCACTTCCCTGTAGCAGCACACTGACCACCAGGGGGAAGCTCCTGCATTGAGTGTCTGCCCCCTGGTGGTCAGTGCACATTATAGCGACCAGTCTTTCCACCATTTGGTCAATTTGCATATCAGCCTTTTTTAAATTTATTTTTTATTTATTTTATTTTATTTTTTTATTAAGTTATTACACATGTGTCCTTATCCCCATGTTACCGCCCACTCATTTCCTCACCCCCTGTTGTCTGTATCCATTGGTTAGGCCAATATGCTTGCATATAAGTCCTTTGGTTGATCCCTCTCCCTTTCCTCCACCCTCCCCTGCCTTGCTTCTGAGGTTTGATGGTCTGATTGATGCTTCTCTGAATCAGGATCTGTTTTTGATCATCAGTTTATGTTGTTCACTATATTCCATAAATATTATATAGGATGTACCTGGACTTCCACATTCCATTTTCATATTCAGCAAGGCCATTTTAGTGGTTTGTTTATGCCTAATCTATTCTTACAGTAATCTAATCAAACTCAACATAATAATTTAAAATGGCTGATTATCCTGTTGATTCTCAATCTTTTGTGTTAAATCCTACAGTTTTACTCAGAGATTGGTTAGGTAAAATAATGAACTCCTACTTTGAATGCATGCCCTCACAGAAAACTTTCTTCCATAAAAACTCCCTAAATCATTTTTTAGGAATAAAATTGCTCAGTTTTTGTCCAACTTCCAGGAAGCCTTGGATGTAAATAATAATCAAATCTGAGATTCATCTGGAAAACTATTAGGTTAACTAAATACCCTACCTAATTCAACATGGGGAACCATAACGCAAACTATTTAGGTATGACCTAGTTCTTTGTTTAAAGAATAATCATCACTTCATATCTTTTAGTAATGCCTTTTCTATTTGGGAAAATCCATGTAAATTACATATAAGGAGGCAAAGTATAAAAAATAAATTTTGCCATGCAAACTTATTTACTACTAGAGGCCCAGTACATGAAATTCATGCACAAGGGGGTGGGAGGGGCCTCAGCCTGGCCTGCACCCTCTCCATTCTGGGACACCTTGGGGGATGTCTGACTGCCGGTTTAGGCCCAATCCCTAAACCGGCAGTCGGACTTCCCTCTCACAATCCAGGATTTCCGGCTCCTAACTGCTTAGCTGCCTGCCTGCCTGATCGCCCCTAACCACTCTGCCTGCCTGCCTGGTCACCCCTAACTGCCCTCCCCTACTGGCCTGGTTGCCCCTAACTGCCCTCCCCTGCCAGCCTAGTTGCCCCTAACCACCTCTGCCTCAGCCCCCACCACCATGGTTTTGTCCAGAAAGATGTCTGGAAGATGTCCAGTCTAATTAGTATATTACCCTTTTATTACTATAGATTATCTTATAGGTGTATTTTTCTTTCTCCCTCTCTCTATATAAATATGTGTACAAACACATTTGCACAAACCTATATACATGTCTAGGGAATGGGATGTCCTTAAACAGAAGAGAAGAAGGATCTGTGATAATCTACACTGAAAGCCAAAGAAGTCTACCATCATGTCTTCTACAAGATTCAGTAGACTTTTTCTGTAAGGCCTAACTTGAGACAATATTTTTTATGGTATGTTTTTCTTCATTTGTTTATCTAGCCTTCAATGTTTTGCTTAATTCCTTGAAATATAGAATTTAAAACTGTATATACTCCTTTCATTCATTTAAAGCTATGTATTGAGGACCTACTATTTTCTCTGTATTATACCAGGTCCTGGGAATTTCAATGTTGAATAAAATGTTCAAAACTCCTGCTCTTCTAGTGATTTTATCTAGCTGGGAAGAGATGTCATGAACGAATAATTAATACAACTACAATGTTACGAAAGGGAAATGGAGAGTGCTGTGGAATTCTGCAGCAGTGGGACCAATCTAGTCTGAGATATTATAAAAGACTTTCATGAAAATATTAAAATTTAGTCTAAAAACTGAATAGGCATTAATTTCAGTTACCATATTATTAATTATCCTAACTGGACACTTTTGAAAATTAAAATTATGCCAAATAATTTCATTAATAATTATGCCAAAAAGTAACAGATGTTAACTGTAACTCTCAGAGGAGTCAAAAAAGGCAAGAATGTTATGCTTTTGTAAAATAGAAATGCATTTTAAAAACCTTTTCTTAATTATGATTAGGAGTTGTAAAAGGCATGATGCAACTTACAGACTTCAGTAAAACACACACAGACTCACATACACAAATAGTCATTAATATGTCGTACCAGTCATACTTTGAATCTCAAAATTCATCTCATTAGCGTGGATTATTGTGGCTAAGGTGGCTTTCGTGAAATTTGAGCTGTGCTTTCCCCCCCCCACTTTACATTATTTTCTTTTTTTCTTTGCTATTTTCTCTTATTTTTCAATGGCAGTTTACATTCAATATTATTTTGTCTTAGTTTCAAATATAATTTTGTATTCGTGTAAAGTCTAGTATTAGACAATCACATACTTTCTAAAGTGTCCCCTCCCCATATTTCAGTACCCACCTGGCACCAGGCATAGTTATTCCCACAGCACTGTTCCCTATGCTGTACTTCATATCCCTGTGACTTTTTTGTAGCTACCACTGTGTACTTCTTAAATCCCTCCAGCTTTTTTCACGCAGTCCCTGAACAATGCTCTTGATTCTTGTGAGGTAGGACTAAGGTTGGGAGAAGCCACTGATACTGAAGACTGCAAGGTAAGCTCCGTTTTGAGTTCTTGTCGCTTTTCTGGGACCCATCAGCTACTTGGGAATTCAAAGTGCTTGGAACTGACTCCACTTCTTAACAACCGGGAAGGGCAGGCCTGATGTGAACAGCAGGAAATGGTGGTCAGCGGCAGATGTTCACGGAGTAGAAACATTTCACCATCTCTCCAAATGAGCACTGGGCCTCTCCATCTTGCCTGAGGTGAGGCGAGCCCTGGCTTTCACTGAAACCTCTCTGGAATTTCATGCTGCTCTAGGTGTCTTCCGAACCACTGACTTCGATGAGGTTCCCTGGGATGCAGGAGGGAGGAGGAGAGGCATTTTTGCAATGACCTACAACTTCTGTTTAATCGTATTTTTTTTTACGTATCGCGAATGTGTGTGTCTTCTGTTACCCTGGACAGTAAACAGACTTTCTTAGATACTGAAAATCATTATCAAAGGGATGGTTGAGTTGCTGCTTTTCATTCCATGTAAATTAAAAATAAACTGACTATGAATCAACAAGGAAAAGCAGACCTGAGCCATTTCCCAGAACGCGAACTGCTTCGTAACAACTTCAGAAACGGGCATTTTCCGTCTCTGACTTTCTCTGAGTCAGCAGTTCCAGCAGAAGCCAGACAGGCCTGTTTGCTTATTTGTTGCTTATTGCTTTTTTTAAAATTATGAAATCATGAGAAGATTAATATAAAATTTTACATTAACAAGCAAAAAGAATATACAAGAAAATAGAATATAATAGTTTCACTAAAATTAGTTCTTCTGCCTTAGAAATTAAATATAAACTACCCAAGCTGGTGACTCATATTACCTTACTTCATTAACATTATTAAAAAAGTAACATTGTATATGGTTTTCTTACTGCATAAAATATGCATAAACTAGACACATTCAATTTAATGTTTAAAATGTCTAATAGAATTACATATTTTACCACACTGAGTACTCTGAAGAAATCAGTAATGAGTAAGTATCCTGCCAAGGAGATGGAACACAAATCAATCAATGAACAAATAGTCCTTTGGTACTCTTCTTAGACCAAGCATTGAGCCAGACAAATTAGTCCTGGCTCTGGCCGGTATGGCTCAGTTGGTTGGAGCATCGTCCCATACACCAAAAGGTGGAAGGTTCCATTCCAGGTCAGGGCACCGACCCAGTTGCAGGTTCAATCCTCAACAATTCTCTTTCCCTCTTCCCTCCCTTCCTCTCTTTACAATCAATTAAAAAATAATAATCCTGCCCTCACCTGTATGGCTCAGTGGATAGAGCGTCGGCCTGCAGACTGAAAGGTCCCAGGTTCGATTCCGGTCAAGGGTATGTACCTTGGTTGCAGGCACATCCCTAGTAGGAGGTGTGCAAGAGGTAGCTGATGGATGTTTCTCTCTCATCGATATTTCTAATTCTCTATCCCTCTCCCTTCCTCTCTGTAAAAAAATCAATAAAATATATTTTAAAAAATGATAATAGTCCTGGAAAAAAAGTACACACACATGTGTGGGCATATGCATGCATGTGTGTGTGTGTGTGTATAAAATGACTTTCAGATCATTTAACACCTAGTAAGGAAAAAAATAATAAAACAGAAAGACTGATGAAACTAGCAGAGCACATGGGGGAGCAATCTAGCACTAAATTGTACAGAGTATAAACACCTCTGCTTTTTAAGAAGCAGGTGAGCGTGGGCTGAGATATTTGCAAAAGGCAGGAATTTTAATCTGAGTGTTGAGGGGTATATAGAATTTACACAGGTGAAGGGAAGGTGACAGAAATATCCAGGCAAGTAGAAAAAAAAAAAAAAGATCGAAGACACAGTGATGAAGTATGGCATTTAGAGGGAATAGCAAGGAAAAGCCTGGGATCTGAAAAAACAACTTCCGTAAAGAAACCACAGCAAGTTTTCAAAAGCATCAAAGACTAGACAACAGAGGCGGGAGAGTTTGCCTCCTTCTTGTCTCTGCCCCCTGTTATTTTCTGGTTTGGGTCAGAGCAGTCAGCGTCACTGAGGCTGGATCACGCACAACCCACTGTGGACATGATGGACCCTGCCTCTGCCCTGTGTCTGCAGAAATTAAAAAATTAAAATGCAGATTCCTTCTGGGAGGACAAGCAGTGTCCAAGTCCTCTCACATATCCACTGATTTGAAACATCTGGTAAATGAGAGAGAAAAGGCCACTGAGCCAGGTCACCAGATGGACATGATCCAAACTGGGGAGGGAAGAAAATTTTAATATAAAATGATGTTCAGTGTTTTGGTTATTACTCATAAAAGGATAATTTATTGGATAATGGTTCAATTTGTGATAACAAAACTATTTATCATCAAAAACTAAATCTTAAGACATACATACCTCTAACCTATCAGTTGTACTCCTAGGCATATTCCACCAAGAATGCCTGTGTGTGTTCACTAAAAGGCACATCCAAGAATGTACCACAGCAACATAAACACATCATAATAGCGAAAAACCCAAGCAGACTGTCCACCAAACATAGCACCCCATCATCATAAAATCAGATGTTCAACAACAATGAAAATGATCTAAAAAAATACCTCATCATTTGGGGAAAACAAAAAAAAAACACAGTGTTGGCCAAAGAAAGAAACACATACAATATATTGAATTTATACAAAATTTAAAATATCTAAAACTATACTGTGTTATTTAGGGTAGAAAGTTTAGGAGATCGAATTATGAAATGCTGATAAGTATTTTCTAGAATTTAATTACATCAAAATACAGAAATCAGATTAGTGGTAACCTTTCTGGGAGAAGAGAAGTGATTAAAAGAGAGCATAATGAAAGATTCCGAAAGTCTGCGATATATTTTTTTAGAGGGTGTGTCCATGTAATTTACTTTCTGATATATCATTGAGCTGGACTTTTCTAAATGTGTGATACATCTCACATATCTAAAGCTTAAAGCATCTTCATATATTTGTTTTCCAAAATCTCTTCAGAGCTGAGGTTGCTCTATGAATGGTGTGCATTTGAGAGGAAATATGAAAATGAATACAGCATACAGAAGAAAAGTACAATAAAATAAAAACTCTGTTATTTCATTACCATCCAATTTTTAAATAGATCCTGTGTGTGTGCACATACACATATGTGTGTGAATGGTATTACTTGCTGCCTCAGTATCTGAACAATTTGTAGTGGATTGTAAAACACTTGAAATTTAGAACTACATACCCTCTACTATCCCTCCACCATGTTACAGTGGCTGATATGAAGTGGTCAATTATGTCACAAAACTATGCTATCAGATCATTTTTACATATAAAGAAAGCATACTACTGTGATTCCATTCTCTTAAGTTGAAACAGAGCTTGATATTATCTGATATTTGTCACTGACACGTGCTCAACTTTGCCAGAATTTGTCTGATGTGACAGTTGACTTTTTGTAGACTTTTTATATGCGTTTATGTTTATTCCTTGAAAAAAGAAGTTGGTGTGGTTCACACACAAAAACAAAACACAACCTAGAAACCGAGAGTCAACATATTGTCATCTGTGCCCTGGAGCAGGAGGTGGATGAGCAGCACATGCTGAGGTTTTACTCTGCCTGGACCTGCCAGGGCTTATCAGGGCACCTCCATAGGATGTCTGCTTGAGTTTTTTCCTCCCAGGCATCTAACCTCTACCTGTGGCCTCCCTCTCTCAGCATCTCTTATTGACTTTTCTTAATCGTATTATTTCTGCTTATATTTACTCTGCGTGTCACCTTTGCTTTCTCGGCACTATGCGTTGATGTGAAGAATCTTCACGTTACCAACCCATACAAATGAAATTAGGGAAGCAAGGTGGTCAGGCCTGGATCCCGACTGAACAAAGAACAAACATCTACCTGGAGGTCACAGTGAAGAATTGAAACCGAAGTCAGCATCTACAGTATTGACCACAGTTACTCAATATCTATTTTGTTTTGTTTTGTTTTGTGTGTATATGTTTTTTAATAAGGTGCGTGCTGAAACTTCAAGGCAAAAGTCAACAAATAAAAATCTTGTTTTATGATAAAACAAGAAATCTAACTTTTTAAAAACAATCTCATGGTGAGGAAAGGCTATGATCTTTAGTTTTAAATAGGACTGGGGTTATATCCAGGTTCCAACATTTGACAAAAGTATTATCTTAGCATCCACAACCTTCATGTATTTACCTATAAAGTACAGCTAGCAATCCTTGAATATTCACCCTTAGAGTCAACAAGATTTTGGATGTAAAGTGTCCTGCATTCATTTGACACTAATGAATGTTAACTATTTTACTGTCGCCACTAATTCCTTTGACAGAAAATATGAAAATATTATAATTCCTATTTTTCTGATTTATTCCATGTCTTTGTTTGTAACTGAGGGTTTTGCGAACAGGACATTGTAACCATATTTTAAAAATATGAAATCCTATATAATAAAAGGGTAACATGCAAATTGACCAAATGGCAGAATGACCAGTCACTATAACACTGACCACCAGGGGGCAGATGCTCAATGCAGGAGCTGCCCCCTGTTGGTAGGTGCGTTCCCACAGTGGGAGCGGCACTCAGCCTGAAGCTGGGCAGGGAACGGGCCTAAGCTGTCATTTGGACATCCCCCAAAGGCTCTCAGACTGCAAAAGAACACAGGCCAGGCTGAAGGACCTTGTCCTCGAGTGCATGAATGTCATGCACCAGGCCTCTAGTCCTTACATAAGAATATTAAAATGATACAAAATGACTTGTGATAAAAAACAGTATGTTCTCACCACACCCTTCCCTGTCTTCAGTTTAATTCCCTTAAACTAAATTCATTTTTATTCTAAACTAGAGGACCAGTGCATGAATTCATGCACAGGTGGGGTCCAGCTGGCCTGCCCCGATGGGGACCCATCAGGCCAGGCTAGCAGGAGGGAGGGGCCACGGGCAGTTGGCCAGCTGGCCCCTCCCCCAATCAGAGTGCTGGGGGTCAATAGGAGGCAGGGCCAGTCAGGGGGAAGGGCCACAGGCTTTTGGCTGGCCAGCCCTCCTCCCATTCAGGGTGTTGGGGGCTGACTGGGGGCTGGGCTGGCCAGGGTGGGGGGCTGATCGGGGCCCAGATCAGGCTAGTTGGCTGCCACAGTGCACATCATAGCCATCGGTCATTCTGGTCATTTGGTCATTCCACCGTTCTAGTCGCTGGGCTTTTATATACGTAGATATTTTTTCTGATGTTTAACATCAGTACTTCATAATAGTACTTACATAATTTTTTTAGGTTTTCCCAATTTTATTTATGTACTAGGGGCCCAGTGCACAAAAATTTTTGCACTGGGGGTTGGGGGTCCCTCAGCCCGGCCTGTGCCCTCTCCCAGTCTGGGACCCCTCTGGGGATGTCCACCTGCTGGTGTGCCTGGCCAGCCTGGGTGAGGGGCCAATGTCTGTTTGAAGCTGGCCAAGCTCCCCAGTGGAGACCCTCACCCCAGGGGGTGTAGCAAGCCTGGGTGAGGGTCTGAGGGCAGTTTTCAGGCTGGCTACAGCTCCCACTGACCCTACGGGCCACCCGCCTGGGAAGCCTAGGCTGGGGTGGTGCTGGCCACCCCATGGCCTGGCTCCCGCCCAGGAAGCCACTGGTGGAGTGGCGCTGGCCACCCCATGGCCTCCCGAGTGGGCACCTCGGGGTCCAGCCGCCTGGTCCCCGCCCCCCGGAAGGCTCCCGCCCAGGAAGCCACTGGTGGGGTGGTGCTGGCCACCCCATGGCCTCCCGGGCGGGCGCCTCAGGTCCAGCCACCAGGTCCCCGCAACCCCCACCTCCCCAGGTTCCCGCCTGGGAAGGCATCCACAGGCCCAAGGCGTCGGATGCCTTCCCAGGATGGAGGCTCCCAAGATGGTGCAGGCTGCAGCCCCGGAGAAGCTGCACACCGGGGCTGCAGCCTCCGCCATCTTGGCTGGGCTAATTTGCATACAGCAGCTCTGATTGGCTGGTGGGCGTGGCTTACCCCGTCCCGGAGAAACCATTAATTTCAATATTACGCTTTTATTAGTTAAGATTGTCTTCTTCCTACAAGTATTTAGAGAATAAGTCATTCACAGTACTATCCTCACTTTTGCTCCATTGTTCTTCCAAATGGTCACATTTACTATTCTTAGGTCCATTATTGGTTACCTTTGGAACATTAAAATTTTATTCATTATGTTGTAACTCCCAGGTACTTGCGTTCCTAAATTTTCTCCCAACTCTCCTCTCTAATTCATCCTTCAGACAACTTATTGACAAAAGGCTTGTGGAGAATTCATTATTTGAGCCATTGCATGGACAAAGTATCTGTTGTCAGCCCTCATTTGTGTATGAATCCATATCTGGTTATAGAAATGTAAATTGAAATCATTTATCTCCAGAAATTCAAAACACTTATTTCATTGTCTCTTGATTTTGATTCTTGCTAATGAAGTATTGTGCCAATGCGTTTCTTGTCCCTCTGTGAGTGGCTTTTATTTTTCTTTCTTTTTCAGAGACTTACATACTGTTCTCATTTTCCTCAATTTTCCACAGGAATATATTTAAATGTGCACAGCCCCCATCCTACTTGCTGAATAACTAGTGAGTGTACAATCTGAAGGCTCCAGGTTTTTTGCTCTAGATCATTCTTCTGTGTTAATGAATGATGAATTCTGTTCAGCTTTTTATTCTTTCTTCCATTTTCCCTTTAATCAGATGGTGGAAATTTATTACTGTACGGTATCTATTCTTCTTTTTCCCATTTTCAATGCCTGTCTTTTTGTTCTCTTTTCTTGGAGACTTAATCTACTTTGTCTTCCTATCCTTATACAGATATGTGTTACTTAATTTTTGAAAATTGAATTTTAATTTGAAAAGCTCTTTAATTGTTAACTGGTTGTTCCCTTTAATTATATTATTTTCTTGTTTCATGCATGAGGAAGAGTAGAATCTCTGTATATACCAATTCTTTAAAAAATTGTTTTATGTACTTATATTTATTTTTAATGGTCATTTAAAAATGTTGTCTTTTATTTTGGCTTTTCCCCTCTTCAGACATTCCTAAATATTGATGAGCTATGTAACAATTTATGTTAAAAACAAAGCAACAAAAATATAACTGTGAGAAATAATTACATGGGTAAGATTTGTCAACTAACAAATTGTGATGGCATCAGTCGTCACTCCCCCATTCACTTCTAGTTCCTCAAACACTGATTGGAATTCCTTTTCTGCTACTTACTTCTTTCAATAGCTTTTTAGTTGTAGAAATATCCCTTATTATTTCTTTATCATTGCAATAGGATCACTGGTGAAGATTGATGAATAAGATAAAACTATCATCTGAACTTCAACATCAGTAAAGTGTTTTTACATTTGCATGATTACTAATTGAGATAAATCATGCTAAATGTAAAACCAATGGAATCTTTAAAGTATGGTTTACTTGCTATGTATTAATCATATAATTTATGTAGTGTTTATTATTCCTAAATTTCAGGAAATAAAATAAAGCTCTTAGAGATTACATAAATTTATCAGTCACAGAATTACCAAATAATAGTCCTGGGATTCAAACTCAGCGTTGTTTCAGGGAGAGCCCAAGTGTTTTCACCTTCCTAACAGCTGTGCATGTACCACCCTTGCAAACACCATTGTCACCTTCAAAGAAGAGTGATTTACCCCCACAAAACATTTAGCAATGTCATGGCTGTGGGATGCTCCTAGCATCTATCTCATGTGGGAAGGCTGGGGGTGTTGCTAAATATCCTGTAGCGCACAACCCATAACACAGAATTATCCAGGCCAAAATGTCAATAGTGCTGAGCTCAGAAACATCTTGGTCTAATTAGAAAGCAGAATTTCACATAAATGAGCAACTGACAGCAATAAGGTGAATCATAATGTGAGGTGACAGGAGATTAAACTTTGGGTGGTGGGCACATTGCTCTAAATACAGATTTTATAAATTAGTAATCCACACATGCAACCTATATGCTCATATTGAGTAATGTCACTCCGATAAAAATTTTAAAATGTAAAATAAATAAAACAAATTGGCAGTTTAAAAAAAAAAATGAATTTCCAGCCCTAGCTGATTTGGTTCAGTGGATAGAGTGTCAGCTTGTGGGCCGAGGGCCCCAGGTTCAATTCCAGCCAAGGGCACATGCCTGGGTTGCAGGCTCTATCCCCAGTAGAGGGTGTGCAGGAAGCAGCCAATCAATAATTCTCTCTCATCATTGATGTTTCTATCTCTCTCTCCCTCTTCCTTCCTCTCTGAAATCAATAAAGAAATACATTTTTAAAAAATGAATTTCCAATAAGTTTATGGCAATTTTTATTATTTAAAGTTGTAAAAATATCATAAACATATAAACAAGTTGTTCAGAAAAAAATAAAAGTCATCATGGGGACCCAGATTCTTGACAATGGGACATAATATATAAAATTCTGAAGATACTGCTAACTTTATAAACAATGTGAGTGAATTCTATACCCTGTCTCCTTTTAAATATAGTTCACTGATTTGATGCTAAACATTACAAGCCCAGGAAAATGAATACCTGAGAAAAGACTGTTATTTTACTAACTTTATATCTGAAGACAGCCAACCCAAAATGATCACTTTTACTGGTTTCAAGATGTAGGGGGAAAAAGACAAGATATATGCTCTATTTCCCTCTCTCACCTCTGCTGCCATAGGGGAATCTCATCTCTCCAATATATGTCAACTCAACCACTGTTCTTTCCTCCATTCTACAGCTGGTGTTCCACTTTCCACAGCTGGCTATGCAGTTTACCACCTAACACAGAGCTATCTGCCTGCCTGATATTTCCTCATCCTAAACTGGAAAGCCAGCTTCTGGAAGAACACGGCCTGCTCTAATGAGAGACAGTGGTATCAAGCAAGCTGTTTATCTGACAGGGCTGCTTGGCTGCCCTTTGCTATTCTGTGAATGTGCATCCTACAGAGCTCCGATTATGGGGAGAAAAATAAAAAACAAATTACAGAGTGTTCAGAAAAGGACTTTTTAAAAATAGCATGCCTTTAAGCAGCTCAAAAAAATAAATTTCCATTAAATTCTACAAAGAGGTGTATTCCCTGAGATTCAGATGCCCTGGAAATGTTTGTACCATGATGTAGTTACAACCCTATACTATTTTGAGAAATCTATATTTTAAGAGAAAAAAATATTAAAATGTTAATATTCTGCTGTGGTTCAGATTAAAGCTTTTATTAAATACTAGGGGCTCAGTGCACAAAAATTTGTGCACTCAGGGGGGTCCTTCAGCCCAGGCTGTGCCCTCTCCCAGTCTGGGATCCCTTGGGGGATGTCCACCTGCTGGCATGCCTGGCCAGCCTGGGTGAGGGGCTGATGACTGTTTGCAGGTTGGCCAAGCCCCCCAGTGGGAACCCTCACCCCATGGGGGTGCAGCCAGCCTGGGTGAGGGGTCGTTTTCAGGCTGCCCACAGTCCCTTCAGGGTTCGAGTCCCTACTGGGGTGCCTGGGCAGCCTCGGAGAGGGGCTGAGGGCCATTTTCAGGCTGCCCACAGCTCCCATTGATCCAAGGTCCCAGCGAGGCTGGCTGGAATCAGGTTTCTGGGGTTTATTTATCTTCGATAATTGTAACTTTGTTACCTTGAGCGGGGCCTAGGCTGGTAACAAAGCCTCCTGTTTGCTTCAGCTCCGTGGCTTCTATAATTGAAACACGTTGCCTTGAGCAGAGGCCCAGCTGATCTAGGCAGGCAGTTGCAACAGAAGCCTATTTGCTCTAGCTCTGTGGCTGCTGGCTGCCATCTTGGCTGGGTTAATTTTCATATAGCCACTCTGATTGGCTGGAGTGTGGCTTGGCTGGTGGACATGGCTTAGGTGTCTCGGAGTGATGGTTAATTTGCATATTACTCTTTTATTATTGTAGATATCTGTTAAGTTATTGCCTTTTTACTTATGTTTCTTAAAACAGGCTTCAGAAAATGTAATATAATGACATCATTTATGTGGTGGTTTTTACTTTGAAACTGTAAGTCATTGAAAGTGTTTTTCTTTTCTTGGTATATGAATGATGTAAGCATATACAGCAGGGAAAATCCTAAAACACTGTGTGTTCAGGCTACAGAAGAAGTCCTGGGAAATAGGAAAAACATAGATGAGAGGCATTAATCTAACCCTGGAGGGCAAGTGAGGCCTTCTGAGAGGAGACAATCATTGAGCTGAATCATAAGCGATATTTTGGAATTAGATGATAAGAAAAAAAACTTAGGCCATATAAACAGTAGGATTAGAGGCACAAGACAATATAGTATACTCTTTTAACTCTAGCATTGAGGAATCCGTTTACTTCCAGGGCAATCTCATAAATACAATTATCAACCTACCTAATACATGCACTGTGCATTTTCAATGGCTTCAATGCCAAAATTATCCTTTTTCCTTTTTATCTCTTTCTTGGGTAAAGTGTTTAGTGACTGCACATTTGTCATGCTGCATGGTACACTTATATTTACTACATTTTGAAATAAAAGAAAATGGATTACTGGTCAAGAATGAATTTGTTCTTTTATCCTATACTATTTACACATATATCTTCCCTTGTGAAAAATTTTATTAATGTGTCTTCAATGGCAAGTAAGATATGCATACCAAACTTATAGCCAAATGATTTCTACTAAAAGAAAGAATGACAAACCAGAAAAAACGGTCTTACTTGAAACTCCCAAACTGGTGGTTTTGAATCCTTAGCCTTTGTTCTTTTGCAGCGGCATTTCAGCTACACTAGTTTCCTTAAAATTTCACATGAATTTTAGGATTGGCTTCTCAATTTTCACAAAACTGTCTGCTGTGATTGTGACTGATATTGCACTTGACTCTATAGATCAGTTTATGCAAATCTGATAGCTTCACAATGTTGATGGTCTTACTCGTGAACCAAGAACTATATCTCTCCCATTAATTAGAGTTATAGTTCCTTGATAATGTGCAGAAATACAATTAATTTTGGTATGTGTATCTTTCATTTGGTAAAATTTGTAAACTCACATTTAATTGAAGGAAGATTTTTTTTGTAGTTTAAACTGAATTTTTACATATCATATATAAATGAAGCTAACCAATACTTCTTCATTTCCAAGCTACATGCTTTTTCTTTCTTTCATTGCACTCATGGGACAAACTTGATCATGATATCTTAAATTTTACATATAGTTGTATTTGATTTGCTATAAATGTGTTTAATTTTTGGTCACTTTGAACTTTGGTAATTTATATATTTCAAGAAATTTATTCATTTCATCTAAGTTATCAAGTTTATTAATTAGAAAAATATAGTACTCCCTTATTATTCTTTCTGTATTTCTTGATCTGTGGTGATGTCCTCTTTCTCCCATTCTTTATATTATTAATTTGTGAGTTTCATCTTTTTGTCCTAATCTGTCTCTCTAGAAGTTTATTAAGTTTATTGATATTCTTAATGAACTTTCATTTACATTGATTTTCTCTATTTTTTTCTGCTTTTAATTTCAATAAGTTTTTTCTCTGGTCTTTCCAATTATTTTTTCTTGTTTCATTTGTATTGCCTTTGCTATTAATTTTGCAGTTTCTTAAAGTAGAAGCTGAGGTCATTGAAAACTTTATTTTTAATGTATCCACTGAATGATACGTATTTTCTTCTAGGCACTGCTTTCATGGTACCCCATAAATTTTTATTTGTTTTATTTTCATTGAGTTTAAAGTATTTTCTAATATTGCTTTTGGTTTTCCTTTAACTCATAGGTTATTTAGAGGTACTGTATTTATTTTCCAATAATTGGGGAGAATGTAGCAGGTATAATGTAAATCCCTTTAAAATCACTGAGACATTTTATAGCCCAGAATTTAGGCAATCTTTGTAAATATTCCATGTGTACTTTAAAAGAGACTTTCAAATAAATAAATAAAAGACTTTCTTCTGCTATTGTTGATTATTATATCAATATCAATTGTCTCTCAATTTAGTCAACAGTGTTGTTCAAGTCCTTTATACCCATATTTGTTTTCTGTATATTAAATCTCAATGATCAAGAAAGGGTATTACAATTTATGACTATTATTTGTGGATTTGTGTCTCTCTTTACAGTTCTTGGAATTGTTATTCCATATATTTTTAAGCTTTGCTATATTAAAATATTCTTTTGGGATATTTAATTACTGTATTTTGAATGTCATGTAAAACATATAAATGTATGGCAAATAAATTTTGTTTTAATAAAGAGAAAAGAAATGCAAAACAAAACACAATTCTTAATTGGAAACGTTATCACACTGGAGGCTTGAAATACCTCCCTACTACTGAGTCCTTTTTAAGCTTATTTAAATAAAAAGTATATAATTACAAAATCTAACACAGAGTGATTCATTTGAGATGTGAAAGAGAGAGCTCACAATTACCTGTGAATCTATAACTGAGGAGATCAACAACTTCCTTCATTTTAAGGGCAACAAATAGACACTGAAAATTTTTACTTATATATTCCATTTCCTAATTAGTTAGAGATTTGCTTCTTCCTCACTGTCTTTGCATTCTATACAACACTATCTCAGGTCAACTCAGTAATTATCTTCTTACACACCCAAAGAGCAAATAAATCTATAGTGAATAAAAGGAGAGAGAAACCAAAGGTTAAATTCTAGAAGAGTTTAATATTAATAAGCTTACAATTTTAAACATACATCCATAGAGAATTGATAATATTTTATATAGGCTATTAGTCATTCATGACTCACTCTGACATCCTTTTAATCTTGTGTTTCATCTTTACATTTTATACTCTCCCTCTGTACTTCCTGTGTACCCCCATGGGTTATCTCTTTAGGAGATAATCCTGAAGAGATGAGCACTCACCAGAGTAGCAGTGACCATGCAAAATACTGCTATCTCAACACTCCAGCATAAAAGAAAAACATAAGCATAAGCCATAGGCTCCTAGAGAACAATGGAATTTGGTAGGAAGTCTTCACCTCGCTACCAAAGCAGAAAGAAAGCCAAAACAAAAATGGTTAAGTTTTCCCAAAGTGAATCACTAAATTAATTAGAGATTTTACTCCTAGAGATAAAGATTTATCTAATTCTTTTTTTTGTCTTATTGAATTTATTGGGGTGACACTGGTTAACAAAATCATATAGGTTTCAGATGCACAATTCCACAACACATCACCTGTACACTGTACTGTGTGTTATCTAATTTTCAAATATCACTTTTTATTGTTCCCCAAGGAAATTGCATGAGTCTTTAAAAGTAATTTAAGGATAGATTAAACTTGAGAATCCACACTCATTGGAACTAAGCCAAAGAACTGTGCTTCCTCAAGGGGATAAATGCAACAGCACTGCTTTGGGCATAGAACATCAGATCTCCATTTGTGAATTTTAACAAGTATACTCAGATTTTAAAATATAAGCCACTCTTCCCTAGCAATACTTTGGAGTTATGGGGGGAAAGACATTTTTATTATTAAGTTCAAGTTTTGTGAAAAAGAAGTTATGATGCCTAAAGTCAGATCAGTGACAGCTCTATTCAACTTTACTGCTTAAAAAAAAAAAAGTATACTGACGGCGAAAAACTTGGAATTGTGGGAGAGTCACATCTGTGCTGAGAAGATGTAAGATAAATAAAACAATGAAAAAATGTGTAAAGATACAGGGGCTGAATAGAATGGCAGGTATAATATAAAGTAGAATCAAGAAAGCAGAAACCAAAAGCAAAAGGAAACACATGCTGGGAATAATCAAAATTCTAGGGAAATAGAACATATTCTAGGAAAAACTGAAGGAAGTAGGAGAAAATATTCTTCTCATTTTATGATCATCACTACCAAGTCATGCTCCTTAGCATGACATCATTTGTAAAGAAATGATATAATCATAAATATATATACATTTATTTATAACTATATTTTAAAGTCTAATTTATATGTAATCCTATATAATAAAAGGCTAATATGCAAATCTACTGAATAGCAGAACGACCAGTTCTATGACACACTAACCACCAGGGGGCAGATGCTCAATGCAGGAGCTGCTCCCTGGTGGTCCATGCGTACCCACAAGGGGAGTGCTGCTCAGCCAGAAGCTGAGCTCATGGTTTTGAGGCAGTTGAACATCCCCCAAGGGCTCCTGGGACTGCAAGAGGGTGCAGGCCGGGCTGAGAGACCACCCCAAGTGCATGAATTTCCTACATCAGGCCTCTAGTATATAATAAATGTCTATTCTCATACCTAAGGACTTTCCCCTCCTTCCTTACACCTACAACCACCCTGTTCCCTTTGTTATGTGATTTCATATTCTCCATTCCTTCCCTAATTCACTCCATTCTAATCGCTTCTCTGGCTATATTCCCTGCTAGAGTGCAAGATTATCAAGGGCAGAAATCTTACTGTGCCTAATTTTCCAGTGAGTCTTGCTTGCCTCATAGTATAGTTAAAAGTGTTTATTACAAAAAAATTATTGCAAAAAAATTAATAATGAATTAGACTGGATAGACAACTCTGATTCAAATATATTTCTTTTGTGATTGTTTCCTGTGCTCTAATTTCTTTTCAAAATTACCATTCATTGTGTCCAACAGGTTTGCCTCCAACTTGTATGGAACTGAGGAAACCAATCGTTACTGAAATGAACAGGCCTCCCTGTGCAGGGAGTCCACTAGGTCTAGTGTATTCCTCCCCCACAGGAGTCCACCCAGGCAATGTGAATTTCCCAGTTCAGGCAGACTTTTCCAGTTATTGGTATTTTAATTAAAGATGAAAACAAACTATAATCAAAATCATGGATACAGTTGTATTTCTTAATAGTAATGCCCAGATTTCTGATTTACACTTTGCTCCTATTCTAATTAAGTGCCTCTTAGCTGACTCCTACACTTTTTTTTCTAGATTTTTCAGTTCTTAGTCCTCACCCACACTTCTCTCCTGACATCATTTCATCAAAACTGCTCTCCATTTCAGGATTCCAATCCCCAAACAAGTACCACTGCATGAGAAAGGACCCCAAATAATTTGCTTAGAATTAAAATTTTATTCAGATAGCCTTTTGTCTTAAAAGTAATAACTGTGACTCAATTCTGTTTCTTTAATGGATTTCACAGTAATCACAAACGGTATACTAAGTTACTCTTATAATTACCTTTTTTTCTTTAGAGATGAATTTTTATATAAATACATGATGCCTACTTCCCTGGCCTAATTGAGCCCTTTATTTTGAAAGTTCATAAGGATTTTACCCTTAAAAGATGATAATTTACATCCCATATGTGGATGAATCTCAGATAGAGTGTGCTAAGTAAAAGTGAACTAAAAAAAAGCAATAAGCTCATCCTGTATGTTTCTATTTATATTACATCCTTATAAAGGTAAAACATAGGAACAAAAAGCAGATTAGTGGTTGTCAGGCACCTGGACTGGGAGTGGGTTGCTGGAAAACTCTGGAGATGTTGCAATGGTTCTATATTTTTATTGAGTGTTAAATTCATGGCTGTGTGTGTGGCAAAACTCACAGAATTAGACATTTAAAAGGCTTCATGTTCAGCATACAAATTAATTCTTCATATTTACAAAATTGAAAAAAAATAAAAGGTTACAAAGTTGGCATCTCATGCATTCTTTGCACAAACATTTACTGAGTGGCTTCTATGTCCCAGGTGTCCCAGGCACTGGTGATGGTACTGAATAAAGCAGCAGAGTACCATTCTACCTAGTAGACTGATGAAGAGGCCATTCATCACTCATCAGTCCTACTCTATGCCCATGAAATACTGCTACTTACCAAAGAAACAAACATTTAGAGAGGATTTGTCACTAGCAAAACTAGGGTAAAATTTTACTACTCATTTGACATATAGATCTTAACTTTTAAAAAGGTTTTTATCTAGATATTAGTATTAATAAAAATGACTATCAATTCATTTTTCAAAGATGATCACTACTATGAAGATAAATAGCCACTATTCTCATCAATGTTACAACACAGGTAGCTTTACAAAGAAAATAATATCCACTGTGAAGGCAGGTTATTTTTTATGTGAACAAGATAAAAAATGGCAATAGACCCCTGTTTTTACAAGCCTTGGCCTTCATAACATAAACTGAAATCTATAAGGGAAAATAAAAACTTAAACATAAAATATGCTACAGAGAAAGAACATTATCTTGCTAGAGAAATTGAGTCCTTCTGCTTCCTATTTGTCTAAGTAATTTGTTTTTTTCCTCATGAACACACACTTTATATACTAAGAAGCTCTTGCTTCTCTATTTGCCTCAGTAGTTTTCTGCTGTAGCTAGCTTGCACAGAAAGTGTTGCTAAAAGAAAATTCACTGATTTGCCTCTGTTGGGATAAAGTTACATTAGACTTATCTCTCCCGCTTAAATTTCTGATATTCAAGTGTTTATTTTAAACTTCATAAAAATTCCTGTCACATCTTATCTAATAAAAGAGTAATATGCAAATTAACCATCACTCCGAGACACCTAAGCCACACCCACCAGCCAATCAGAGCGACTATATGCAAATTAACCCAGCCAAGATGGCAGTTAATTTGTATACACAGGCGTAGAGTAGCGAAGACTGAAGACAGCCTAGAAGGAAGCCAAGTGCTGCAGAAGGGAGCAAAGCGGCCCAGAGACTGTGGAGACAGGAGGGAGCTGAGGCAGCAGAGAAGGGAGCAAAGCCTGATTCTTGCAGAAATCTTCCTGCAGTGGGCCTCTAGTTACATTATAAAGGCCCAAAAAGTTCACAGAGATTCACATTTACTCAATCATAAGACTTTGAGTAAGAAAAACAACAACAACAACAACTGGAATTTCTAACACAGAAAGCAAAGTATTTATATATTAAGTATCTACTATAATCAGGAATATATACTAATCACTGCATATCTTTTAAGGATGTAATTGATATTAGTCTTCGATAATTTTTATTAAAATATTATAGCAATTAGTCACAAGTAATGAATAATATGATAGTTCCTGAGAAATGGCAGGATTGATACCACCTCAATTAAAAATATGCCTACATATATGGTGAGAACTAGGCTAGCTCTCAGTCCCTACTATATAGATACATGTGATAATCTATATAAATAAAAATGTAAATGTTCGTTTGTTCAAAATCATAAATCTCCGAAAGTTCTTCACTGATTGCTTTGAAACTTCGACACAACGTTGCATTCAAATACGAGCATGTTTTTATATACCTACATTATATATATGTCACACCTGTGACAGGTAAAAACATGTTTTTTAAAAAACAGGTAAAAGCATGTGTTGTTTTTTTTTGAAAAACAGTACCATCTGTTGGATATAAAAGCAATACATGCTACAAACTTAACAATATTATTCAGTCTAACATTCAAAGCCAGGCAGTCACATACAAGTCCGTCAACACTGTTGTGGAAGCAGATGAAGTGGTTAATTATCCAACAGAATTTTGGAATTCACTCAATCTGTCAGGGATGCCATTGCACGTACTGCAATTGAAAATCGGTGTGCCAATTATCATGTTGCGAAATATCAACCAGCGCGGGGCTGGGCCTTGGGCCAGGGCTGGGCCAGGGCTCGGGGCACAGGCAGCCACTGCAATCCCCCCCACGCCAGCGGCCAAGGGCTCGCAGGGAGTGTGACAGGCAAGGGCAGGGGACCTTCCTCAGTTCCTTTTTCCTCCAGCTTTTGGGTGGCTTGGCAAGGGCCCCTGCCAGCAGGAGTCAGGAGCAGCTCGACCACTTTGGGCATGGGGCACAGGATGCGGGCTGCTGGTGAGGAGAAGGGGTGCAGACCAGCACTGGGGAGCCTGGGCTGCAGAGGCACACATGTGCGAAGCCAGACCAGCCGGGCAGGGCAGGGGTGGCGGTGTGCCAGAGGCAGCCTCCCAGGAGGGCGCATTGTATACCCACAAGCATCGTGCAATTAAACATATCAGAAACGCGTGCTTTCTCTTTTTTTTCCATTTAACCAGACTGAGCCACAGCAACATGTGGCCGGATGCAGTATATATATATATATATATATATATATATATATATCTATCTTACAAGTGCCAAGATATGGTAAAAGACATTATCTTCATAAAATTTGTGAATAATAAAAGAATTTGTTGATACAAAAATCACTCATTTTTAGTTTAGTCATTGTAAATCAACACATGATAAGAGATAACAACTGAGAGTTTTTAAATATACTGGCCTCAAAATTAGAATCTGCATGATGATATCAATGGAGTTTAATGTTTAGCACAAGGCAGGGTAGTGAGGGAGATGCTATACACACACAGACATGTTAGACCAAGCATCACAGTATTAATTTGCACACTGTGTTTATCTGAGTCTATAGTATGTGTGGAAATGCTTTGTGTCTGAGTCGGGAGACACAGTTGGGGCTCCCAATAAATTTCAAAGGGTTCTAGTCTTTTCTATGCAGTTAAGAAGGAAACCAAAGAAAGTGAAATTCAATTATGGTAAGTCAATGGCTATGAAACGTTAAGGTGTCGGATAAAGCTGCACCTAAAGAAGCCTCCAGTATATCAGATGAAAGGAAGGTATTGGTATCGGTATTGGTAATGAGAGACCTGGGAGAGAGTGTTTGCGATGGAGGAACTTTCTATCACCTGATCTACAACCAAACTTTTATAGACATGCCATATACTATACTAGTTTTTCTCCTATATGTTTTTCATATTTTTCTCCATTCTTTTGATAATGTGCTTTACCGCTGTGCCAGTTCTGATTCTTTCACATAAATAAAACTGTTGACATTTCTGAAAAATTTCCTGTTCTCCCTGGGGCAAGAAAGTATCAATCTTTATTCCCTATAACTAATTGCATATTTTTCAGCTTCAGATGTTTTTGAACAGTTAACTGCAGTGGGAACTTCAGTGAGGAATAGTAGGATAAAAATACAAGTGTTGGAGGGGGGACAGACACAGGAAAGGGAGACAGAGGTATGTTATTTAGTCAATTCATATTACGCAGAATATTCTAGAGGCTTACTTTATGGTAGGATGGGAAGACAATATAAGTATGATAATATGCAAAACATTTTATCTAAGAAGATATCTAAAAGACTCAAATGAGATAATGTATTTGAAAATATTGAAAAACATTAAGTTTTTATAAAATTTATTCTACAGTACTACTAAATAAGTCTGGTATTTTCTTTTGAAATAATTTCTAATTATATTTACAAGAAAATTCAAGGTAAATACCATCCATGTGTGATAGTTAGAATGTAAACACAGAAAACAAAAACAAGTACTTAATGCACTGATGGTCATAAAGTGTAGCTACAAAATTAGGAGCCATTACAAAAAGCACATTACTTGTTTAATCAAGTGTTATATTTCAGCATGGTATCATTATTAGCATCTTCCCTTACTCTATTTTGATCAGGTTTTGCCTAAAACTTCTGAATTAACTATTGAAGTTAAGGTACCACATTAATTGGGGGAAAAAAAACTTTAATCTCATTACTTTGAAATTTGTTTTGTTTTGTTGTTGTATTATTTTCATGATTTATCCAGCATGTGTGAATACTTTATTCACTAGTCTTGGATCCAAAAAGTTGGACTATTTCTAAACATCAATTCTATTCTTCCCCCCAAAAGGGTTTTGCCATCATTGCAGATATTTAAAATTATACTAACATTTCTCTAACGTTTTCTAAAATAACATTTAAAACATTCAGAGCATTGTTATAAGCTTGTAGACACAAGCAGTAACTATGAGAAATGAAGTCTCAGCCATATTTCCATGACACTTATAAATTAGGGGGGAAGTTATTCCATACACTGTGCTTGCCACACTGAAAGATTCCTAGGGACGGTTCTGAAAGCCATGTTTCAACAATGAAGTGCTAGAATGATTTATCCAATAGGACTTTCTCAACTCTGTGGAAAGTATGCCAAAAATTACTACAACTAAACATGTTTTAAGTTAAGCTTCTACATCTGAAAAGGACAGAAATACTGGTAGTAGCAGTAATTCAAAATGTAGCATTATAGCTGCCCTTACCCAAAAAATAAAAGTGATTGGCTTTTTGCACATCTACTCCTATACAAAATATACGTATCAAAGGTCAGCTTGTTATAGACCTTTTTATACAGATATAGTTTAATTTTATAGCATGCTGGGTACAAATAAACAACCGGCAAAGGAAAAAGGCAAATTACATAATCTTTGTTTTTCTTATATTTCAAATAGCCACCAGAAAATTCAAGGTAAATAATATAAGGAAAGTTAAAAAGCAAGGATCTCAGACTTTTCCAATGGGCATATGACCAAAAGAGGGATTGCTGGATTGTCTTGTAGTTCTATTTTTAGTTTTCTGAGAAACCGCCATACTGTTTTTCATAATAGCTTTGTCAATTCACATTTCCACCAATAGCATTCAAGAATTACCTTTCTCCACATCCTTGCCAACAATTTATTTTGTGTGTGATGATAGTCACTGTTGTCTGTGTCTGTGAGTTATGCATATATATATTCTTTAGCTTATCCCTTCACCGTCTTTCAATAGTGGTGAGACAACAGTATTAGTTTCCTATGCACAACACAGTGGTCAGACAATCATATACTTTATAATCTGCCCTCACCCAATATTCTCAGTACCTATCTGGCACCATATATAGTTATTACAATATTATGGACGATATTCCCTAGGCAGTATTTTACATTCCCATCACTATTCTGAAACTACCTGTCTGTACTTCTCAATCCCTTCACCTTTTTCACCCAGTCCCTCAACCCATTCTCCTCTGGCAACCATCAGTCTGTTCTCTGTATCTATGAATCTATTTCTGTTTTATTATTCCTTTATATTATTCTTTAGATTCTATGCAAAAATGAAATTATATGGTATTTGGCTTTCTCTGGCTTTGGACTTTTTTTTTTTTTTTTACAGAGAGGAAGGGAAAGGGATAGAGAGCTAGAAACATCAATGAGAGAGAAACATCGATCAGCTGCCTCCTACACACCCCCCACTGGGGATGTGCCGGCAACCAAGGTACATGCCCTTGACTGAAATCGAACCTGGGACCCTTGAGTCCACAGGCTGACACTCTATCCACTGACCCAAACCAGTTAGGGCTGGCTTTGGACTTCTAGATTAGAGTTAAGGATGTTGAAGGCTAATCCTGCCAATGAGCATATTCTCATGGCAAACCTACAACTTTAATGGCTATATTTTTTCAGAGTGTACCATTTTTTCTACATACATTTTTACTGATTTCAGAGAGGAAGGGAGAGGGAGAGAGAGATAAAAACATCAATAATGAGAGAGAATCACTAATTTGTTGCCTCCCACACACCCCACACTGAGGCTGTAGCCTTCAACCGGGCATGTGCCCTGACTATTAATCGAACCATGACCTCCTGGGTCACAAGTTGATGTTCAATCACTGAGCCACACCAACTAGGAGCAGAGTATATACTATTTTATCAAACCTAATGCAGAACAGAAAGATAGTATTTACAG
>PVJC01017109.1:0-32905 GCA_004026665.1 Murina feae
TCATGGAGCTCAGTCTGCACCAGGCTGGGTAGTTCAGTCACAGAGCTCATCCTGTACTGCTTTTTCCCTCTAGGCTCCAGTGGACCCTGAGATCTCCTTATATGATTCGGAAGAGGAGAGCCCCAGCTACTGGGACTTAGAGCAGGTGAGCTAAGGGGCAGGGGCAGGGATAGGGGAAGAAGGGGAAGGAAGGAGACCCTCTCAAATCCAAGGTGTCCAATGAGCTCTCTCACCTCCAGGCAGGAACAGTCCTCTTGAAGTCAACAAAGTTTCTTTCTCATCTTTCTTTAAATAGCAGGTCTTAATTCTTCTCACTGAAAGGCACGCAGTGGGGAGTGGGGGAGTGGGGGAACTGGACCTAGTCCTAGAGAACTAATATCTATTCTTAACTCTCCAACACATCACACACGTGGTCCTGGGCAAGCCACATAACAACACCAGGCCCCAGATTTTATCATTGCAAAATAAGAGAGATGTGGGTAATACCTGTCTCCTCTACCTCCCAAGATTAGCAGAGGATTCACTTGTTCTTTCATTAATTCAACAGGTATTTATGGAAGGCTTACTGCTTGCCTATACAGTTTCAGGGTGGGCATACAGCTGTGAACAAAACAAAGATCCCTCTCCTTAGGAAACTTACATTCTCGTAGGGTCAGATGAATTCTAAGGGTGCAAATGCTAGTAGGACCAATATTATTGTGTGTGGACAGGCCTTCAAAGCTAAGAGCTATGCAGATGGGAGGGGTTATCCCCATAGGGCCTTCTGGTCCTGATGCCCTGAATTAAAAGAAACCAGGTAGAAATAGCATCTAACTTCATGCTTCTTCCCAGTCGTTGCGGGCTTGAATTCCGTTGCCCTCTGAGCACATCTCTGGGCATGCCGATGGCATGCAGGGAGACATTAAGAAATACAGCCAGAGCCAGGAGGGTTTGGCAGGCTGCTTTCTAGGTCCTTTGGAATCTCCAGCATGTTCCAAACTGTTGGGCAGGACCAAAACAGCTTATCAGCCAGAAAATACTATAGAACTTGTCTGATCTCAACCCTCAGCCGCTCTGAACCCAGGGGTCTAACGCAGCTCCTCCACTCCCCTCTCTTCCCTGGCAGGAGATGTTCGGGAGCATGTTTCACGCAGAGACTCTGACCGCCCTGTGAGGCCCAGCAGTTCCCAGGCTGCCTCCAGAGCGCCATGGCACCTGGGACTTCGTGAAGGATGAGCCTGGGCTCACAGCAGATGGCAGGGAGAGGACAGCACCTCCACCAGGACGCTGGCTCCTCTCTGTTCTCCTCCTCCTCCTCTCTCGTCACCCTGCCTCCCTCCTGGCATCTCTAGAGTGAGCCAGTCTCAGAAGCAGGGAAAGCTTCTGCTGACCCTCGTGATGCTGGCCAGCAAGTGTCCTGTTTGCTCTCCATGGCGGCTGACCAGAGGCCCTGACTGCTAGACGTGAGGCACGAACCAAGAACGGAAGGGAAAGTGTGGATGCTGACTGGAATGAAAGCTTCCAAAGGGTCCTTTCGCATGCATGGCTTGGTGTCCAATGGTGTCACCAAGCTGTCACAAGACACAACAACAAACTTGCTCAGGACTCTGTCACTTGCCCCTTCCAGCTGCCCCTACTCTGTTCCTGGTAGCTCTGCACCTCTGGAATCTTGTACTCCCCATAACCCAGGAATCTCTGTCTTGGTGATTGTACAGCCTCCTCCTCATCTCCAGGCTGCTGGGACCTCCATGCTATTCAACACATCAGACCTGAGCCTGGGGAGTAGCCAGGGCCCACAAGGCCAGCAGAATTACCACACCACCCTCCCAGGAGCAATTCACCAAGACAGCTGCCCCAGCTTCCTGAAACATTACCATTCCCCCTGCCCTCAGGGGCTGCTCCCTTCCACTTGATAGTAGGAACCCAAAAGGAAGAGGAGGATAGCTGGCAGAATCCTCGGGCAACATAGCAATAGGTACCAGTTATTCTTCACAAAAGCTTTTGGGATTCTTTCTTTGTACCAGAGATGGGGGTGGGGTGCTAGTGCCAACTTAGGGCAAACTGGTGGGACCCGAGTGAGCTTTGACAGTCCCCCCGACCTGACAGCCCATCAGGGAAATGCCTCCTCCGCTTGGGAAATCTGTCTTGTCCTCCTTCACTTGGCAAGAGCCAATGACTTTAACTCTTCCTTATCAGCTTGGGGCCTGAATCCTTCAGCCAAGCAAGGAAGAATGCCCCCCAAAGACCAGCTACATCCCCCACCGAGGCACAGAACATGAAGAAGGGCTGGCCCAGATTGGGTCTTCCTCCACAGGGATTCCTTAACAAACTCAGGACCTGAAGCCACCTCCTTCTAGGAAAGATGAGAAGAGGGGTTAAGTTCTCTATGAACATCAGGAGATAACTGGAGGAACCCACTGTGACTTGAAAACAAATAGGTTTCAAGAGCAAGTGTTTGGGGAAATTTCCATGGATGTGCACACACAAAAAAACCTTTTGGCTTCTCCCCACTGCTTCTCCTAAGTTCCTTCAAGTTAATGACCCCCGCCCAACAGGTTGGGCTGGCCCAGCCTAGAAAACGTACCAATTCCTAACTTCAGCCTGACCTGCACTGTGTGTGTGTATGTTGAGTGAGCCAGTCAGCTAGCAAGTCTTCTTAGAGTTAAAGGAGTGGGTACTGACCAAGAGCCAACAGATTCTTGGCCTACGAGCATTGCTTCTGTGTGAATTATTATGCCATCTGGCTGCCAATGGAACTCAAAACTTGGAAGGCGGAAGACAATGTTATCTGGGATTCACGATGCCCAGCACCCAAAGTGCCAAATTCCAGGAAGACAAGACCTTAGCCAATGACAACTCACCCTCCCCTACTCCACCTCCTTCAGAGTCTAGCTTAGGCCTAGGAGGTGGAAAAAGACCACAGAGTCTCAGGCCATCCAAGCCAAGAGATTCCCTTCGAACCAAATGTTTCTATCCTTGGGGACTTGATGAAGTCACCATTAACCACCAGGCCAGGCCCAGACTTAATAGGGATTACTAACTCCCAATGGCCTGGAGTTTGAACTCATGGAGGGATCCCAAAACATGTCCCATTGGAATTGCAAAACAGGGGGTGAAGAAAGATATTATAGAAAACTTCACTTTTAGAATGCTTTGGGAAGAACACAAATTCACGTGGACCACTCCCTGGAAATGATCGAAGCAGGAAAGGAGGACAAGGTGGTGAAATAATCCAGAATTTCAATACTTTCAAATATTCTTAGTGATACTGACCTGTGATGATGTGGTTCCTGGGAAAGTCAGGACTCTTGAGACATTTGTGTAATTTATTTAATTTAAATGCCTTTCTCCTTTTGTTCATTTTGGTAATAAAGTGCTTTTGAAATGTGGATAAATGCGTGTATTTGGGTGGTTTTCCAGAGAGGCAACAAGTCACCTCCCAGAAAAGCTGACCTTGCTTTGCACTGTCCTAGGGGAAAGGAAGCAACAGGAGCTAAGAATTCAACATGAGTCTCTCAGCACCTCTCCAGGTTCTGGTTTTCCACTCCCAGCAGTGAATACACTCCATGATCCAGCTGAAGAGCAGAGATTAGGGTAAGAAGTCTGGGTTAAGGCACCCACATACTCAGGACCGGTTCCCAGAGCCCACTCTAATTTCTGTGGCTGTCAGGGAAGTGAAAGTCCATCATCTCTCTGTGCACCTTTCACATGCTGATTCTTCAACATTCATGAGATGTGTGTTCAAGGCCGACCCCATCAACACTCAGCAAAGCTTTCAGAATCCTTGGTTTGGGGGAACACACATCTAGTCACAGCTTTTCCTCCCCAGTTTGTGAGAAAACGCAAGGAGCATGACGCCATAGGACTCAACTGTGCAACGAGTTAGGGTGGCTCCCCAAGTTGTTTGTTAACAATAGGAAATAGAAGGAAATAAGAGGAGTCAGAAAAACAGCAAAGGTGTGAAGGAGACAGAAATGAAGTGGAAAGAGACTAGAGACAAAACAAACAAAGAGCCCAGAATAAGTACAAGAGGGGAATGACTACATATCAGAGTAGAAATAAATGACTAAAAAATAATAATACAGAAGATCAATGAAATCAGGAGCTGGTTCTTTTGAAAAATAAACAAGATTGACAAACCTTTAACCAGAGTCATCAAGAAAAAGAGAGAGATGCCCTAACCTGTTTGGCTCAGTGGCTAGAGCATCAGCCTGTGGACTGAAGGATCCCAGGTTCAATTCCCATCAAGGGCATGTACCTCGGTTGCTGTTGCGGGTGCATCCCCAGTCGGGGGTGTGCGGGAGGCAGCTGATTGATGTTTCTCTCCCATCGATGTTTCTAACTCTATCCCTCTCCCTTCCTCACTGTTAAAAAAATCAATAACATATTTTTTTTAAAAGAGAGAAAAAGAGAGAGATGATACAAATAATAAAATCAGAAATGAAATTGAGGAAGTAACAACTAACATCACAGAAAAACAAAGGGTTGTAAGCGAATACTGTGAGCAACTAAATGCCAACAAGTTGGACCACCTGGGCAAAATGGGCAAATTCCTAAGAGTAGTCAATCTCCAAAACGGACTCAGGAGAAAACAGAAAACCTGAATGGATCTATTACAACTAATGAAATTGAGTCAGTAATCAAAAAAAAAAAAAACAACTCCCAGCAAACAAAAATCCTGGACCGGATGGCTTCACAGGTGAATTTTACAAATATTCAAACTATTCCAAAAAATTCAAGAGGAGGGAAGACTCCCAAGCTCATTTTAGGAGTCTAACATATCCTAACTCCAAAACTAGATAAAGACACTAAAAAAAGAAAGAATATTATAGGCCAATGTCCCTGATGAAGATAAATGCAAAAATCCTCAACAAAATATTAGCAAACTGGATCCAGCAATACACTGAAAAAGTCATACACCATCATCAAGTGGGATTTATTCTGGGGATGCAAGTTTGATACAATATTCACAAATCAATAAATGTGATAAGCAAAATGAAGGATAAAATTACATGATCATACCAATGGATGCAGAAAAAGAATTTGATAAAATCCAACATCCATTTATGATTAAAACAACAGGAACAAAAAAAAAAAAAACACCTCTCAGCAAAGTGGGAATAGAATGGTCATACTTCAACATAATAATAGCCATATATAAAGCAGCAAGAGAAAAACAGCTAGTTACCTGCAAGGGAGTACCCATACGACTGTCAGCTGATTTCTCAACAGAAACCATGCAGGCCAGAAGGGAGTGAAAATAAATATTCAAAGTGATGAATAGCAAGAACTTACAACCAAGATTACTCTACCCAGCAAAGCTATCATGTAAAATTGATGGTCAAATAAAGAGCTTCACAGACAAGAAAAAGCTAAAGGAGTTCATCACCACCAAACCAGGATTATTTGAAATGCTGAAGGGCATTCTTTAAGAAGAGGAAGAAGAAGAAAAAGATAAAAATTATCAACAACAAGGTGACAACAAATACATATCTATCAACCAGTGAATATAACAATTTAATTGATAGAAATATCTGATGAACAGAATAAACTGGTGAATAGAATAGACGTAAGGGCATAGAAAGGGAATGGACTGACAATTCTCAGGGGGAAGGGGGTGTGAGAGGTATGGGAAGAGACTGGACAAAAATCCTACCTCTATGAATGAAGACAGTGGTGAGGGTAAGGACACGGGGGGGAGGGGAGGGGAGGCAGGAACCAGGTGGAGGGGAACTATGGGGGTTAAAAAAAAGGAACATCTGTAATAATCTGAACAATAAAGATTTATTTTTTTAAAAATAATAGCCATATATGACAAACCTATAGTCAAAATCATACTCAATGGGCAAAAATTAAAAGCATCTTCCTTAAAATCAGAAATAAGACAAGGATGTCTTATTTTACCTGTTTACCACTCTTATTCAACATAGTACTAGAAGGCCTAGCCACAGCAATTAGACAAGAAAAAAAAAATAAAAGGCATCCAAATTGGAAAGGAGGAAGTAAAACTGTTATAATTCACAGATGTCATGATATTATACATAGAAACCCTAAAGACTCTATCAAAAAACTACTAGATCTAATAAATAAATTCAGTCAATTAGCAGGATACAAAATTGATATTCAGAAATCTGTGTTATTGTTATACACCAATAATGAACTATGACAAAGAAATTTAAAACACAATCCCATTTACTATTGCAACAAAAAATATAAGGTACCTAGGAATAAATTAAAACAAGGAGGTAAAAGACTTGAACTCAGAAAATTATAGGACATTGAAGAAAGAAATTGAGGAAGATATAAACAAATGTAAGTATATACCATGTTCATGGATTAGAATAATTAACATAATCAAAATGTTCATACTACCCAAAGCAATCTATAGATTCAACACAATTCCTATTAAAATACCAATGGCATATTTCACAGATCTAGAACAAAAATTCATATGGAACCGAAAAAGATCCTGAATAAACTCGGCAATCTTAAGCAAGAAAAACTAAGTTGGAGGAATCACAATATCTGATATCAAACTATACTACAAGGCCATTGTAATCTAAACAGCCTGGTACTGGCATATGAACAGGCATATAGATCAATGGAATAGAACTGAGAACCCAGAAATAAACCCATGCCTTTATGATCAAGTAATATTTGACTAAGGAGGCATACAATGGCATACAGTCTCCTCGGAAGAAGATGAAGAAGCTGAAAAAGCCGGAGCTGCGACTGCTCGTGCCCGACCTGGACAACGCTGGCGAAACAACTATCCTCAAGAAGCTCAATGGAGAAGACATCGACACCATCTCCCCGACCCTGGGCTTCAACATCAGGGCCCTGGAGCACTGGGGATTCAAGCTGCACATCTGGGATCTTGGCAGCCAGAAGATCCTGTGGTCCTACCAGCAGAACTGCTTTGAGAACACCTACAGCCTCATCTGGGTAGTGGACCGTGCCAGCGGGAGCTCCAGAGCCTGTTGGTGGAGGCATGCCTGGCTGGAGCCACCCTCCTCATCTTTGCTAACAAGCAGAACCTGCCTGGGCCACTGCTAGTATCTTCTAACTCCATTCTTGAGGCTCAGGAGCTGGACACCATCTGAAGCTACTACCAGTGCATGCAGGGCTGCAGCGCTGTCACAGGAGATAACCTGCTGCCCAGCATCGTCTGGCTCCTACATGACATTTCCAGCCGCATCTTCACAGCCCGTGAGCCGCTCCAGATGCCCCCACCTGGCAGTCCGGGCCCCTCCTACCTGAGACCCTCACCAAGCATGACCCCTGGGAGGATGGGAATCAGCCAGCCCAACTAACACTCCACGCCCCCTTCGCAACCTGCTGCTGCTGCCCGCTGCTGCTCCATAGCCAGCCCAGGTCCCATGGCGGGTGGGCTACTGCCCTGGCTATCACCCTGGATCATGACCTGACCCACCTGCAGCTGCCACACCACGAGGCAAGGGCTGAGGCTGAGAGGGGGCTGCCTCTGCTGCTATTGAGGCTGTGGCCTCGTCCTTGCTCAGCCGTGAGAATAAACTGTTCCTTGTCCTTAAAAAAAAAAAAAGAAGAAGAAGAAGAAAAAGACAGTCTCCTCAGTAAATGGTGCTGGAAATATGGACAGGTACAACCAAAAGAAATGACATGGTTACTATAAGCTATGTACTCTTCTAAGTGCTTTACATATATTAACTCGTTTAATCTTCCCAACAGCCCTTAGAGGTACATGTTCTTATTATCCAAAGGACCTGTCAAGGTTTTGTGTACTAGATCCTGAATTCTTCTAGTTTCCTCCAATATTTAGGCAGAATTCTCCAGACTAACATCCAATTTTCTCCCACACTTTTTTACCTGGAATCACTAAGAAACTAAAACTGCCCTTTTTCTAAAGCCGTGCAAGCTAACACTGGACAACTGAGTATTCACTTTAGAGAGATCGCTAGAAGAGCTGACATGTGGTCAATCTTTGTGCCTCTTGCTATGTGGGCCACTCACATCATCAGAAACATTCCAACTGCAGACCAAGAAAGTCTATCAGATTGCACTGCTTGCCCTCACTCCAACTAAAGACGTTTCAAACCTGTCTTCTAGAACTCAGCTCAGCGGGCTGCTCTCCAAACTCAGAAACCGAATTTATAATTTGCTCAAACTATTAATCTTTGTTTTACTTTTGCTCCCACAGGAATTTTTTTCCCATTAGATTACCTGATTGCTCACAGTCTATAGAGGCCTAACTTAGATGGAAACTCACCTGCAACCCATTTCCTGAAATAAAATATTCTTATGTTCATCCCATCGTAAGTTATCATGAGGATGTATGTTTGCTAATACAGCATGTTGTGCCTATGTTAACAACTTCTTAAAAATTGAAACCCACTTGATTTATTTGGCTGGTTAAATCCTTGGCTCTTATTCTCCCCATATTCATCACATTCACTTTACTAATATGTTACATACTCTCAAAGATTTTAAATGTCTGTCAGCGGCTACTCACATACCAAATGGTGTCTGTCAGGATCAAACAACTGAATGAAATCGACAATAACCACATAAATGATGAAGATGGTGACTTTGTGGCTCTCTGGCCTGACAACTCAACCAATGGAAACATCAGATATTTCAACCTGATTAGGTCAGCGGTGGTAATCAAGAGTAATGCTGCTGGTCATACTCTTGGCCTACTGAGAGAATGCCCAAAAGGGGTGAATTGTTAAAATCAAAACCAAACTGAAACCAGCCTTGATTTTCCCTGAGCAGGGAAAACCAGTTTAGTCGTTCAGACAAGCTCAATTTAGCTTATGTTGCACAACTAACTTGACATGAGTCATTTCTTGCTTATGCCTCTGAAAATCATAAGCAAAACCTAACCTGTTTGCCACGGTTGCTATGAAGTAAGCACTGAAAGTTCTAATATTGCAACCAATTACTGTGAAGAGCAGTCACTGCTTTTCTCACTATATAAGCTGCTTTATAACAATATAACCCTGATGCTCATTTCCTGTTTTGGCTTAAATGCTTCCTGTTTGCAAACTGCCTTTTTGGTGTGTGCACAATAAATTTTTTACTCGTTACTACTTCAGTGATTGATGGGTTTTACTTCGGCCGTTTATGAACTTTCACAAGCTTTTATCATGCTTTCTCCCCACCACTTCTTTAATTTGATTTGGTATCATACAGCAAGGGATTTACCAGTATCTCAAAGCAGATCAAGCACAGACACGACCTGCCACCCGCCTGGAGCCCTGCCTGACCTCCACTCGACATCAGCCTGCAAGAGGGCTGAAAACCACAACTCCCAAAAGGCTTTGCGTGCCTGGGGCGTGGCAGTCCCGTCGATTGGTTGGCCCAAAGCCCTATGCCAACGATGATTGGCCAAGTCTGAGAATGAGGTGGGGCTAAGGCCATGCGGGACTTGGCGCAATGACGGGCGAAGACTGCGGGCTGAACGTTTGGGTCCAAACTCCAGCCGCAGAGTAGCAGCTGGAACTTGAGAGCAGTATGGCCCCGCCGTCCGTTTGCGTGCTGACCCTGGCGGCCGTGCTGCTGCTGGGCATCGCCACCGTCACCCGATCCAAGGGCCTGAGGGACACCGCGCATCAGAGGACATCGCGAATTCCTCCTCAGTTCAGCCCAGAGGAACTCGTCGCAATGAAGGAATCGCTGAAACGTGAGCTGGGTCCCCTTCGCCCACCGGTGCTCAGATAGGGGTCCCTCTCTCCCAGGCCCAACCCGGTACCCACTGTCCTGTCCCAGGGCGTCCTCCACATCACAGCCCAGCCTCGCCTCCATCGCGACACGTCGTGCCCGGGCTTAGGGACACCCATCCCACAGGTCTCCCGTGGTTCCTGCCTCGCCTGAAAGCTGCAACTTTGCTTCTGTTGGCAGGGCAGTCACGCACCCTAGCCCCTGCTTGCCTTTTTATTTGTACTTTTAACCTTTGAAAGTTTTGACTTTTTTTTAAAGACACTTGTTATTGTTTATAGTATTACAGATATCTCCCCTTCTCCCCCTTTTACCTCCATCCTCCCAGCCCCTATCCAAACACACACACACACACACACTATGTCTTCTATGCCCTATTGCCTGGTCCATGGGTTATGCCTATATTAGTAAGCATATAAGTTCTTTGATTTATCTCTTCTCATCCCCCCCAGCCCCACATCGAGATGTCTGTCTGTTTCATACCTCCGTGCTTCAGGTCTTATGTTGTTGATCAATTCCTTCTGCTTATTAGATTCCACAAATAAGTGAGATTGTGTGATATTTGTCTTTATCAGATTGGCTTTTTTCACTTGGCATAATATTTTCCAGGTCCATCCATGCTGCCCCAAAGGGTAAGAGATCCCTCTTTTTTTCAGCTGCACAGTATTCCATTAAACCTCTGCGTAATTTCAAGGTGAAATGATCTTAATCTTATCATCTACACAGTAGGGAAATTGAGGGTTAGGTCAGTTAAATGATCTTCCCCGAACGCCACAGCAAGGAGTGGGCCCTGGGGTGACAACACCTAGCACCTATAGGATCCCCTGGACACCAGATGCCTCCAAGAAGGGATGTGGAGGGTGTTGCTGGAGTGTGGCCTGTTCCTAATTTCTTCTGCCATTGAAAGGACATCTTTCTCCTAGACTTCAAACCAAGGCTTACGTTTGTTTACCCTTTGAATCTGCATTTTTCCAGGAGAGAAACAAAAATTTCTGTTGAGTGCTAGATCCTGTGGGATAATGAGGTCCCTCTTCCCCATTGGGCTTGGCTCCCCACCCCCTTCATTAATTAGCGGATTGAAAGGAATTACCTACGCAAACGTATGCAGTGGGCAAAAGCCGAGCCCTGTGATTGAATATAAACTGTGCGAGCGCTGAAGTGATAGGCCTGGGTGCGAAGTCAAGCTCTTTCAAAGCAACGGATAAGTGTCCCTCAGGCCCTTGGACCAGGCCACTGCTCACCAGAATCTCTGCATAAAAGAAAGCAAAAGTCGTGATAAGAACCTAAAGTAGGAACCTTCCAGCAGGCGCGGCTTAGAACTGCACAACGCCTGAGTTCACAGCTTGGTCTGCCTCTCATGTAGGCAGTTTATTTAATCTTTCTGAACTGTGGCTTCCCCATCTATGTAGTGGGCTATGATGTAGGGCTGATCCTTAGGGGAAAAACTGAGTACAGACGTAAGTTTGTCTTTCAGAGGCCCTCCCTGGACTTCAAGGTCTCCAGGTGCACTTTTCCCCAGTGTGTTTTGGAGTAGCGATCTAATCAAAGCTAATCAAATATTCTCGTAAGTCCTGTTTCTCCACCCAGTGGTGTTTGAATTTGATAATGGAACTTTTTTTAAAATTTTTTTATTTTTTTTATTTAAATTCTTTATTGTTCAAAGTATTGCATTAGTCTCCTTTTTCCCCCATTGACCTCCCCCCAGCTGCTCCCCCCCCACCCCCACCCCCCACCCCAGCGCATGCCCTCACCTCCTTGGTGTCTGTGTCCATTGGCTATGCTCATATGCATGCATACAAGTCCTTTGGTTGATCTCTTACCGCCACCCCCACCCCCACCTCCCCCGCCTTCTCTCTTAGGTTGGATGGATGACCTGTTCCATGCTTCCATGACTCTGGCTCTATTTTGTTCCTCGGTGTATGTTGTTCATTAGATTCCGCAAATGAGTGAGGTCATGTGATACTTATCTTTCTCCGACTGGCTTATTTCGCTTAGCATGATGCTCTCCAGGTGCATCCATGCTGTTGCAACTTTTTTTTTTTTTTAATTTTAATAATGGAACTTTCTAAAAGTGCAAACACTTCCTGGTTCAAAGGGACAAGGGGATTGGCACGTCAGGAACTGAGAGATCTAGGGAGGGCAGGTGAGATTCTTTAGGACTGAAGAGTTTATTTGGGAGCTTCTAAATCTACCCCTTCCTAGGTATCGTGAGCAAAAAAAAAAAAAAAAACTGGCCTCAGCTGAGAGACCAGAGTGACTCTGGATAAGCCAGTCCATGAGTTCATGGAGGGACCCAAGACTGTGGGCTCCTGCTTCATCCCAGGGATGGTGGTTTCAGAGGCAAAGTGAGGCCTTGAGGAGCAATTTATAGCAGCAGCTTCCCAATCAGAGCCAGAGTCCAAAATCTACTCCCCTGCCCTTCCCCCAGTCCTATTTTCCTTTGAGAACCATAGGAACGTAAACAAACCTGTGTTTAAATCCCAATCCTGCTGCTCCTGTCAAGAAGACCTTGAACAGCTCTAACCTCTCTAAGCTGGTTTCCTCACCTTCAAGTTGGGAGAAACAGCAGCACCTACTTTAAAGGATTGTTTTGTCCCCTCCTCTCCTCCCCCCTCCCACAATAAGATAATGAATGTAAAAGCTATTTTCACGCACAGAGGGCTGTGCAAAAACCAATGGCTGTTGTAATCTGTAATCTCCCATATCTGACTATCCGACTCTGGCAGGTGCCATCCAGATCCCAACGGTGTCTCTCAACCCCGGGGAGTTCAACACGACAGCCCTGACTGAGTTTGGAGAATACATTCGTAAAGGTCAGCCACACACTGTGGGAAAAGGGTGGGAGAGTTCCGACTGGGGACATGGTTCTATAACAAGGCGATGAGTGTTAGTCAAGAAGTCAGAAGGTGGGTCTAGGAATTCCTTCTTTCGGTGCAAGTTTCCAGAACTATGCTCTATGCTTCACACACACACACATACACACACAGCACCTACACAGGCCCTACTCCAGATTCATTTATAACACATTTCTGAGTTTCTACCAGGGGTCCTCAACTATGGCCCGCGGGGCCACATGCGGCTCGCCCAGGACATTTATCCAGCCCACCGGGTGTTTTTGCCGCCTTGTTTTTTTACTTCAAAATAAGATATGTGCAGTGTGCATAAGAATTTGTTCATAGTTTGTGGGTTTTTTTTAACTATAGTCCAGCCCTCCAACGGTCTGAGGGACAGTGAACTGGCCCCCTGTTTATAAAGTTTGAGGACCCCTGTAGGCAGTAAGCAACCTTGAGATATCATATTGGTCCTCTCTCCTCACCCCCACCACCAATGGGCTGGAGGATGAGTCAAAGGGAAAAAGGAGATTTAGAACTCCCTGCTCCCCATATGAAAAGCTCATGGAGAGTAGTAAGGCCACCTTCCTAAATCAAATAAAAAGCCGCCCCTTCCTAAATCAAATAAAAAGCCGCCCCTCCAAAGTTGGAGGAGCAAGTAGGCCCCTCTCTAGGTGGGACAGGTGGCTCTGGGATCCATGCCCAGCAGCCAGGCTGAGGCCAGGCTGGAAGTCTTCAGTAAGTAGGAGACAAAAATACAGAACTCAATGTACAGTGACAGACAGCAAGACAAGCTGGCTGACCAAATAAAAGCATATGCCACTTCGGGTTTTTGTTTCCAGGTATCCACGTTGGTACTTGTGGGTTCTTCCAACAAAGCCCAGTGGGAGAGCAAAGTTTTTCCTCCCGTGTGTCTAAGGCCACCTGCGCTAAGACTTATCTGCAACATGAATAACGACCCTGGGAACATTCACACTTGGACGCAGAGGTGTGGCCTTGTGCTGGACAGAACAATCTTTTATGTCCATGTCACACAAACAGTAGGAGTCCTGTTTTTTTTAAAGAAAATATCTCTGATTTATAGATAAGGGTCATGTTTGGTTCCAAGTAATTTGGATACTGGGGTGTACTATATTCAAAATTTAACGCATCCCTCGTTTGCAGGGCCCTATAACATGTACTTATAACAACATGTTATTATAGGTCAGGCCAAGGCATACCTTGAGCTATAGTCTGTCATCATGGCGGAGTCTTGACATGCATGTCGCTACATAGAAATTGCACATTAAAATGTGGGAAAAACAAATTGCAGAGATTGTGTGGGCAAATCAGAAATCAGACTGGCTTTGTCCAAGAAGGCTTCCTAAGGAACTCTACTTTTTTTTTTTTTTTTTTTAAGGGCAGGGGCGCCAAATGGTGGGAGACCAAAGGAAACTTACACCTGGCTTTCTCTCCCTGCTTTCCATCCCTTTGCTTCTAGTCTTTCCTACTGTGTTCAGAACCAGCTTCATCAGGCATGAAGTCGTGGGAGAATACAGCCACCTGTTCACTGTCCAAGGCTCGGACCCAAGCTTGCAGCCCTACATGCTGCTGGCTCACATTGACGTGGTGCCCGCCCCTGACCAGGGCTGGGAGGTGCCCCCATTCTCTGGGTTGGAACGCGATGGCTTCATTTATGGTCGAGGCACACTAGACAACAAGAACTCTGTGATGGTCTGAAATGCTATATTCCCTCTGCCTTGGGGCCCTAAAGATCAACCCAGGAATTGGGGGTGAAGGGGGTGGGGAAGGTGCTTGGATGACCCCTAAAGAGGCAGGAGGTCATTATGATAGAAAGACCCTTGGCTCCAGGAGACCTGGTTCCAGCCATCAGTTTGTCACTTCCCTTCTCTGGGCCTTGATTTCTCAACCAGAAAAAATAAATAGGGTTTAGAGTAGATAATCCCCGGGGACCCTTGACATTGATAAATGTATACTTTAGTCCAGGTAAAGGTGGTAAAGGTGTTAAGCAGAGCTCTGCTTTTCTACATGCCAATTCCCCAGGACCATTTGAATTTGTGTCCTTAAAGAGAACCTAGCCAATCCGAGTCACACCAGCCCCGATGCAGGTAGCTGAATGTCTCCTGCCCTGGCACTCCCACTAGATGATAACCCTTTTCCTCCTCTGATATGCTTCTGTCCCCCAGGCAATCCTGCAGGCCTTGGAGCTCTTGCTGATCAGAAATTACATCCCCCGAAGATCTTTCTTCATTGCTCTGGGCCATGATGAGGAGGTAGAGCCTCTTCATCCTCAACCTATCTCTGGGACCCCAATGGGCTGGGGGTGGGGGTGTCTTCACTCAGACCAGTTTGCTCCCCAGCTGTAGAGTCTTCAGGATCTGGTGTGGTGGTTTGACAACTTCTTTGTGTACCTGTGTCCCAGAACTATCTGAGGCCCTTGACCAAAAAGCAGATTCCTGGGCCCTGAGTCATAGATCTGAATTTGTTTTTAAAAGACTGTTGTTTTTTTTATATTTATAAATATAAATTATAAGCATTTATATTTATAAATATAAATTATAATTAGGCAGCTGGATTCCGTTTAGATGATTCCAATTTTGTTGGCAACATCCAAAGCATCATAGTCAGGAGCCAGATGAACATATGGCTTCCTCTCGCCATCAGGCCTGATGAGGGTGTTGACCTTGACCACATCAATGTCTTAGAGCTTCTTCACCGCCTGTTTGATCTGGTGTTTGTTGGCCTTGACATCCACAATGAACACTAGTGTATTATTATTGTCTTCTGTCTTCTTCATGGCTGACTCGGTAGTCAGGGGGAACTTGATGATGGCATAGTGGTCAAGCTTGTTTCTCCTGGGTGCGCTCTGCCGAGGATATTTAGGCTGCTTCCGGAGCCTCGGTGTCTTTGGCCGTCGGAAGGTCAGTGCGGATCTTCTTTTTTGTGTGGCTGTGGACGCCTTTCGACACTGCTTCCGTTGCCTTCAACGCCTTTGCTTTGGCTTCTTCGGCTTTGGGAGGGGCAGGGCTTCCTTCTTAGCTTTCGGCGCCATCTTCGTAAAAAGCTAAAAGGCTATTTTTTTAGAACAGTTTTAGGTTCATAGCAAAATTGAGAATGTAAAGAGATTTCTTACATAGTCCCTACCCCCACACATTCATAGCCTCTCCGACTTATCACATCGCCATCCCCCACCAGGGTGGTAGCTTTGTTACAATTGAACCTACATTGACACATAACCATCACCCAAAGCTGGCAGTTTACACTACGATTCACTCTTGGTGTTCTACATTCCATGGGCTTGGACAAATGTGCGATAACTTGTGTCCATCATTAGTGCATCCTACAGAGTATTTTCTCTGCCCTTAAAATCCTCTGTGCCTGCCTCTTCATCCCTCTCTTTCTCCTTTAACCCCTCACAACCACTGATCTTCTTTTTTTAATTTATGTGGTTGAGAGTACTACAGATGTCCTCTTTTTCCCCCCATTGCCCCCTCCACCCAGCTCCTGCCCTACTGCACAGGCTTTCCCCACCCTATCGTCTGCCCATGGGCTGTGCATATATGCATACAAGTTCTTTGGCTGATCTCTTCCAGTCCCCCTCCCTCATTCCCTCTGAGATGCATCAATCTGTTCCATGTTTCCATGCCACTGCTTTTATTTTATTCATCAGTTTAGTTTGTTCATTATATTCGATATATAAGTGAGATCATGTGATGTTTGCCTTTCTCTGATTGGCTTATGTCAATTGCCTAATAATCTCCAGGTCTCTCCATGCTGTCTCAAAGGGTAATAATACATCCCTTTAGTATTCCATTGTGTAAATGTACCACAGCCTTTTTATCCACTCATGGGCACTTGGGCTGTTTCTAGATCTTGTCTATTGTAAATAACACAGCTATGAACAAAGGGATCCATATATTCTTTCTGGTTGGTGTTTTGGGAGTCTTAGGATATGTTCCTAGAAGTGCGATCCCTGTGTCAAATGGCAGTTCCATTTTTAATTTTTTGAGGAAACTCTGCACTGTTTTCCATAGTGGTTGCACCAGTCTGCATACCACTGATGTTTTTACTCCGTTGTTTTGCCTTTTCCAGAATGTCAGATAGTTGGAATCATATAGTGGTTAGTCTTTTCAGATTGGCTTCCTTCACTTAATGATATGCATATATCTGAATTTTTAGCTCACTCCCTGGTAATATCTGAACCAGGCAGGTGGTCGGTCCGTCAACGAAACCTTGAGAAACATTGGTGTGACACAGAGAGAAATAACAGGGAGATCAAGGAATATGTTTGATTTCCAATGATGCTGCTTACTTTGACCCTCGGCAAATTACTTCCCTCTCTGAGTCCCAGTTTATTTTTTCTTTTTTTAAAATATATTTTATTGATTTTTTTTACAGAGAGGAAGGGAGAGGGATAGAGAGTTAAAAACATCGATCAGCTGCCTCCTGCACGCCTCCCATTGGGGATGTGCCCGTAACCAAGTCACATGCCCTTGACTGGAATTGAACCTGGGACCCTTGAGTCCACATGCTGATACTCTATCCACTGAACCAAACCAGTTATGGCAGGGTTCCAGTTTCTTTATTTATGAAATGAGGGGTGTTCTAGCTCTGACATTCCGGGAATCTGTGAGGCCGTATTGTCTAGGGCCCTGCCCCCACCCCTTTCCTCCCAGGAAGAGATTGGGCAGGGAGGTAGTGGAGCCCCTGGCTACGCTGAATGGGTCCCCATTAGCTGCCTCTAGAGGTCTGGCTGAGAAAGATTGTGGCTCCCGGTTCAATATCTGCAGGTGTCAGGGGCACATGGGGCTCAGAAGATCTCAGCTCTCCTCCAGGCAAGGGGTGTCCAGCTCGCCTTCATTGTGGATGAGGGTAGCTTCATCATGGATGGTTTCATTCCCAGCCTCAAGAAGCCCTTTGCCATGTGAGTAAAGCACCCCTCCCCTCCCCTCCCCACGGCAGCTTTGAAAGACATTCTCGCCCATCGGAGATGACCCCCGCCTAGTAGCTGTAAGCCATGCTGAAACAGCTATATTTTACCGCTCTTGCTTTCATTTCCCTGAGCTTTGACCGGTTCTGGGCTCCCTTCTCCCCTCCTCTTCTTAAAGTGTAGATTTCTATTTTTTTTTTAATATACTTTATTGATTTTTTACAGAGAGGAAGGGAGAGGGACAAAAAGTTAGAAACATCCATCAGCTGCCTCCTGCACACCCCCCATTGGGGATGTGCCCGCAACCAAGGTACATGTCCTTGACCAGGATCGAACCTGGGACCCTTCAGTCCGAAGGCCGGCGCTCTATCCACTGAGCCAAACTGGTCAGGGCAAGTGTAGATTTCTTTAAGTAGCATGAAGCTGACCTCCCCTCCAGCTCACCAGACCACTGCGCAGATTGGCCTGCGGGCCTGTGGGATAATGTAAGGTGAGCAGAAGATAGGAGGGCCCTCTCTGATCCTTTCCTGCAGGGTTTCGGTCTCAGAGAAGGGTTCCCTTGACCTCATGCTGGAAGTAACCATGACTCCAGGGCACTCCTCAGCTCCCCCGAAGGAGACAAGCATTGGCATCCTCGCAGCTGCTGTCAGCCGGTGAGCAACCCCTGGCCCGGCTCCCTTGCCCGGCTCGGGATGGAAGACCTGGCACTTTCCCACCCTTGAGTTTGAGCGTCCTGCCCTGAAGTGGGGCTGAGAAGCTAGGGTGAAGGCTGCAGGGAGGACAGAGCCGCCAGTACCCAGACAAGAGTGAGCGGTCAGAAGGAGACCCACCCACATGGTAGGCAAAGGCCAGCAAACAAAAGCTGGGTCAAGTCGCTGGGCTAGTCCAAGGTCCAGACGAGAAGTTAGAAATTCAAGCCGGCAGTGACGTGCGCGGCCTGAGTTCCCCCACCTGCCCTGAGAAGAGGACTGAGATAAATAAAGGCTGCCGGGTGTGGGCGAGGACAGGAGGCTCCGTGCCAGTGTTCACCACCGTCTGGGTGTGTGTGTGATTATCAAAGTGGAAAGAAGAACTATGTTTATTAAATATTCAACTGACTACCTGCCATGTTCAGGCTTTGTGCCTGGTCGTGGGCATAACAGTCGTGGAAAAAAACAGACAGTGTTTCCTCAAGTAACTCACAGTTAGTGGAGGAGAGTAACAACTGGGCCGCCGCGTGGTGAGTGAGACAGGGGTGGGGACAGCGCCCTCACTCAGACTCAGTAGAAAGGACAGCTCCTGCTGGTGGAGAAGAGGCGGTCTTGCCTGTGTTTTGAGATCTTTGAATGGTTGATGGGTGGAGGTGCATAGGAGTCCTCCTGGCCAGGCCCGTTGAAACACCCTGTCCCGCTCCTCCCCTTCAGACTGTAGCGTGGGTATGACCTCCTCTCTTCCAGACTGGAGCAGACACCAATGCCGAACCTGTTTGGAAGCGGGCCCTTGAAGATGACATTACAGCAACTGGCTAGTGAGGTGTGGGAAGAAGCCTCATGCACTCCTGGGCAGCTGTGGAGGAGGAAGAAAGGGTGGCAGAGAAGTCGCCTTGAGAGCAATAAAAGGGCCCAACTGCATACCAGTGCTCTGCCCATTCTCACTCACTCTCAGCCAGTGGCTGAGCTGAGGCACAAGGATCTGGCTTGTTCCTTGAGGTTCTTGGTGCTTATCTGAGACCCTAAGACCTAACACACCCAGGCACCCTTTGGGAGCCGGTTTCCACTCATCCTTGAAGCTCCCGCTGAGGACCCTCAGGCAGATCCAAAGCAGGAAGAGACCCAGGCCTCAGGTACAGTGACCCTGTTATGCTGACCCCTCTGAAATCCTGCTCACCTGGTTCTTTCTTTCAGTTTTCCTTCCCTGCCAATGTAATCTTCAACAACCTGTGGCTATTTTGGCCCCTTGTAAGCAGGTAAAGTTTTATCTTTCCTTCCCTCGTCCACCCCCACCCCATGCCTACCCACCACCAGTCCCCTCTCCGTGGCTCTATTGGACTTGGCTAATAATTGTTCCTCAGCCACCAAACACTATATGTAATTCACAGAGAGGGCATCCCTCCTAATCTTAAAGACCTCTTAAAGGTTCAGGAAAGCGGGTGGTCCTCCAACTCATTTTTCCCCCATTGGACAACATCTGATCTTAGTCCTTTTGCTTAGATTAATGGAGAGAGACGATATAGCCAATGCACTGGTCAGGACCACTACGGCAGTCACCATGTTCAATGCAGGGATCAAGGTAACACCCTCTGGTTCTTCCCCTGTACCTTTTGCTCACGGCCCGCCCACCCCTCCATTCCTTGGCTTTATCCCCTGGCTCCTCCTCCTTCCTCATCTGGTTACAGCTGGAATAATAGGAAGGCCCAGTGCTGAACCGCCTGTGTCATCAGCTGGGTAAGCCTCAAGAGCAAGAGTCCTAGCTGAGGTCTACAAAGTCTCTGAAATTGCTGGCCAGGTTTGGGATATCAGTAGTTTAGGAGGCGTCCATGTTCTTTGGGTTGTACAAAAAAACAACCACCATTACCCTAGTGTGAAGAGGGTTTATTTGGGAGTTAAACCCTGTGACCTATACTCATTCAACCTGTTGTACTAGTATATTAACCTAGCATCTTGGTCATGTAGACTAAAGGTTCCTAGCCTATCTATTCTCAGAGCTTTTTTATTATCCTTCTTCATATTTCGAAAGATATACCCACCTAAGAAATTTAATGAGTGATTAATGTATTTTTCCTTTGAGTTTAAAAGGGAAACTCATCTGCCACTTATGAAATCCGTAGCATTTACGATACATACAGCACTTAAAATATACACATTGTCATTCTCAAAATACACTAACTATTGGGTGGCCTTGGCAAACCAATTGTCTATGAGGTTTACTTTTACGGGAATAACTTTCAAGTGAATAATGCGTTGGTAAATTTTTATTCTAAGAGCTACTTTTCAGCAAATTGGTCTACTTCCAATTGAACGGGCCACTCAGGGCATCTCTGTTTAAAGGAAGCCCAGCCATGCTAGATAGCATGGGTACAGGCCTTTCTGGAAATCATGAAATACTAGACCTTTCCGAAATACTAGACCACTCCTATTATTATAAGCACCACCCACACAACTTCCGCCAGCACCGCTCACCTCGAATGCTATGTAGCCTTGTGGAGCCCAGGTTGAGGAGAAGTGAGTGGGACCTCAGAAATAATTCCTGGCACATGTCAGCCAGACCAGAAGTTTCTTCACCAGCAGCCTAGGGTGTCCACGAAATAATAGTACTGCGTCCTGGAATTTCAACGGTGTTTTTATCTGTCCAGAACACTTTAACATTTGTTACTCCATTTCATCTTCCTAACAGCTCTGCCAGTTAAGAAACAGAGGTATAGGAGGTTGAGTGGAGGGGGGCTAAAAGGGGAGAAAATGGGAGACATCTGTAATACTGTCAACAGGGAAGGGAAGGGAAGGGAAGGAAGGGAAGGGAAGGGAAAAGAGGTTGCACTTACTCAAAATTAGACATCTAATTTGTAACAGCCCAGTTCTCCTGTCCCTCGTCTGGTGCTTTTTTTGCACATATCGATTAAAAGAAAGATATGCAATTGGGGAATCTGTTTTCTCATGGCCTCTGAGAGGGAAAAATGCCTCCATAGCTTAACTCTGTTCTCCAGTTAGTCCTGGTTTTTCCTGGAGGCAGAGAACAGAGTCCAGTTTCACAACTGATGTGGGAAACCACCAGGAGCAGCACCATCCTGATCCCGTCAGGATCAGACCTGCCCTGATGGGCCTGCGAGGCTCCGGGTGCCCTGTCCTGTGGACGCACCAACACTAGCCCTCGCAGAAAGGTCCTAGGCCCCCTGGGAAGGAGGGCAATCACAGAGGATTGCCAATGGCGCCGCCCAGGGCCAAAACAGAGGTGCCCGGGCATCACAGAGGAAGTAGTCTTATTCTCTGTGGTGCTCTCCAGGCCCAAGAAACAAAGATCTGCCCTAAAGCAGACACACCTCTAGCTCTGAACACAGCCTCATGCCAAGGACCCAGGGAAGCCAAGGGGCTGACTAAAAAGATTAAGCCCCATGTGCACAGACAATAGTGCGGTGAAGGCCTGGGGAGGAAGAGGAGCAGGGTGGAAGGGGTCAATGGGGGGGAAGGCGTGGGCTGGCAGGGGCACCTATAATGCTTTCAACAATAGAGAGAAATTATGAAAAAAAGGAAGCCCCAGACCTTTAAGTCAAATCAGCTCTCTCTCCCTCCTCCTGGTGGTAGTTGGCATTTCCTGGGCAGGGGTCGGGTGTGGGGATTTGAGATTGGTTCAGACCAGGCTGTGTATTTCTCCCTCTAGGTGAACGTCATCCCCCCAGTGGCCCGGGCTACAGTCAACTTCAGGATTCACCCTACGCAGACAGTCCAGGAGGTACATACCCTGTCTTCCTGACCGCTAGTTCAGCTGCAGTCCCAGGGCTGGCCCAGTCTCTCATTTGTTCAACCAGCATTTTTCAAAGGCTCCCTTTGGACCAGGAACTTGGCTAGGAAAGGAGATCTGTGGTTTGGGGAAAACTTGGAGCCTGAGGGTGGGCAATGAATACTAGTAAATAGTAGTAGCAAACATAGTAGGCTTGCTCTGCAGGTGGTCCTGTCCTAAGATGTACACACACTCATTTAATCCCCACAACCACCCCATAAGATAGGAATTGTATTCTCCTCATTTAATGGGGAAACTGAGATGGGCAAGTAACATGCCCAGGATTCCCCATCCAGCAGCCTGGTTCCGGACTCTGTGCTCTGCGCTGTAAGCTACCTCACGACACTATGATTATAACAATTCGGGACAAACGAATGAAAACAGGACCAATTCAGAGAAGGGAACTGATGCTACCCTGTGAGGGTCAGGAACGTCTTTTCTAACCACTGGAAATCGGAGCTGGGACTTAAAGGACAAATAGAACTCTGCTAGAAGTAAGGCGTTTAGAGTAAGGCTCGAGTCAAGGATAAACTGGGGGGGAAATGACGGAAGATGGAAATGGAGGCGCAGTTGGAGATCAAGGCCTTGTTCGTGGTGCTGATGAGTGTGGGCTCTCCTTGTGGACGGAAGGGAGCTGACAGAGGGCTTCCAACAGGGCAGTGATCTGCCCAGCTTTGCTTAGGGAGTGATGATGGCAGCAGTGCAGAGGAAGTGCTGGAGCAGGAAGACACAGGCAGCTGTGGTGACCGCTCAGGCAGAGGGCATGAAGGTCTGAACCAAGGCCATGGTCATGCGGTGGAGAAGAGGGTGCCTGCAAGAGGTGTGTGAGGGAGGGAGGTGTGCGGCGAGAGAAAGGTGGGATGGCGCTTAAGGCTTTTCTCATCTGGGTAGTTGTCCCGGTGCTGATCCCTTTCACCAAAATTGGGACTTCGGAAAGAACACGTTCACAGAGAAATGTAATGGTCCAGAAGGTTGAGAAGCTCCTAATATATTAATAGATAATTATGAATACCTCAGGTGTGAAGAAAGGATGAACTGGAGATATAGGCTGGAGTGGTGTCAGCATAAGTGAAACCTCCGGCATCAATACAATCTCAGGAAGGATATGTACAGTTAGGAGAGAAGAGGGTTGATGACAGAGCCTTGCAATGGCCCGCTGCAAACATCAACTTCAAAACTGTAACAATGAATGAGTAATGGCAGATGGCGATGCGTGCTGTGACGAAAGGGACCAGGTGCCATTAGAGAATATAATGAGGAACCAGACACTGTATGGGCACACGCAAGGCTTCCCTGAGGAAGTGACATGTGAGCCGGAAGCTAAAGGGTGAGTAGAAAGGACACCAAATATTTGACATCTGCGGGGAAACCTAGCTTATTTAGACATCAGGTGCAGCTAAAAAGAATTCAGAAAGTAAATCCGATCCTTCAGAAAATGATCAAAAGGGGCCACTGAACCACTATCGGGTGAAGAACACAGTCAGAGTTAAGCGGAGTTAGGGGTGGGCAGAGTTTCCTGGGGGTCTGATGCAGTTCGGCGGGGCTCAGCCACACTTAGACACCTGTGGTCCTTTCTCCCCGAGTCCTTCTCCACGGAAGGTTTTGCTCTCACACAGGGTGGGAGGCACACCCCTCTTTGCAAAGGGGTGTGGGTGGAGACAGGTGAACAGCCTGCCGCTCTAGGGGAGCTGGGACTCATGTGAGCCCCGGGAGCTATTTCTTTTCATCAGGTGCCAACTTTGTCCTCTCCCTGGGGGCTCACGGGGCCAGGAAATCACTGAATTCCCCTCATTGAGCTTCTTTCCACCAGTTTTTTTCCAGCCTCATTCCCACTCCATGCCCTTTTCAAGGGCTGTTTCCACCAGCTGGTGCTTTCATCTCCCCAGGCCCTGCCGCCCTTCCCTCCTCTCTCGTCCCCTGCCACGGTGGCTTTCCTTCCCGGTCGATCTGATGAAAGCCCCGGAATCCCTAGGCCCGCCCTGCCCACCTGCCCAGTGAGGAATGGAAAGCCTCCATCATCCCCAAAACACACAGCACCCTTTGTCCTGGTCACTCCGCTCCCTCATGCCCCAGTTCCATGCATCAGGGACCCTCACTCCCTGCTGGTCCTACAGAAGCACAAACAGCTCCCAGAGTCCTCTTCCTCCCCTTTGCTGGTCTCTCCCACATTGTCTTCAGAAATACAATAGGCCACCGGATGGAAAGGAAGATTTGTTCTGAATGGGCCTCAAGGGATAGAAATAAGACCATTGGAAGATGCTTCAGGGAGCCCCCCTTGAGGGAGAGTTTGGGAACATGGGGCCTGGGATGAGAGGCCAGATGTCCACTCATCTAGAGGGCAATACAAAGGATTCCTTCCTTCCTTTCCTTCCTTCCCTCCTCCCTCCCCTGGGTGTTTCTGAGTGGCTGCTGTGAGCTAGACATTCAGAGAAGAAGCACTTGGGAAAATGGTGACAAGATTCCCATTCCAGTGCTGCATAGGGTCTAGTGGGGAAGACAGCAACCAGCAAGGAATCAATGAATGCAGTGGGTTTTTTTTAAAGAGATTAAGTATCACCAAGAAAATTATAGGATGGTGTGTCACAAAGTGATTTTGGGGGTGGGAGAGGAGCACTGAGCAGCTTTAAATACAGTGGTCAGCCCGCTCTGAGGGGGCATTTACACTGAGATTGAGATCCTTACGCACAGGCCTGGGGAACAGATTCAGGCAGCAAGAGCACAGCCAGTAATCTCCACGGAGGTGACATTCTGCCGGGTGTGCATGATGTGGCTAGTACTATATTCTATCCTGTGAAGTACATGTAATACCAAAAAAAAGGGGGGGGGGTTGGCTTACAGGAAGTCATATCTCAGTTCATTATAAGAAAGACCTTCATAGCTGAGTTGCTCAAAGGTAGAATGAAATAGAACATATGATGGCGAGCTTTCTGCCACTGGAAGTATCCAAGCCCAAGCTGGATGACAACCCATCAGGGATGTTATAATGAGCAGCCTTACCACAGGACAGAAGCTGGACTCACCAGTTTTTCAGTATTTGTTGTCCTTGCTTTCAACTAATTTACCATATCCTTGAGAGAAAAATATATCTAATCTAATAAAAGAGTAATATGCAAATTGACCATCACTCTGAGACACCCAAGCCATGCCCACCAGCCAAATCAGAGTGGCTGTATGCAAATTAACCCAGCAAAGATGGCAGCTGGAGCTGGAACAAGCAGGAGGCTTTCATTGCAACTGCCTGACTAGACCAGTGGGCCTCGGCTCAAGCAGCAATGTTTCAATTATAGAAGCCATGGAGCTGAAGCAAACAGGAGGCTTCCATTGCCTGCCTAGGCCTCTGATTAAAGTAACAAAGTTTCAATTATAGAAGATAAATAAGCCCAGAAACCTGATTCCAGCCAGCCTTGCTGGGATGTTGGGTCAATGGGAGCTGTGGGCAGCCTGCAAATAGCCATCAGCCCCTCACCCAGGCTGGCCAGGCACACCAGCAGGTGGACATCCCTTAAGGGGTCCAAGACTGCGAGAGGGCACAGGCCGGGCTGAGGGACCCCCCCAAGTGCACAAATTTTTGTGCACTGGGCCCCTAGTGTATACATAAAACAGAACAACATACTATTGTAGGAATGTGTTATAAGGACTATAAGAGTTTAGAGAAATGAGAGATTAATGTGCTCTAAATTTGGGGTCCCTTTGACCATTGACAAACGCTTCCTCCTAATCCCATCCTTGTGCCTCTGATTAAAGCCTGGAAAAGTCTCTCTAGTCTAAACAGGCAAATAGTAGCTAACACTTACTGAGCCTTTACTATATGCCAGGCACTCACATTACATATATTAACTTCAGTAATGGTCACAACCACTTACCAGGTAGTGAGGAAGGGAGAGGGAGAGAGAGATAAAAACATCAATGATGAGAGAGAATCATTGATTGGCTGCCTCCTGCACATCCCTTACTGGGGATGGATCCTGCAACCCAGGCATGTGCCCTTGGCTGGATTCGAACCTGGGACCCCTCAGCCCGCAGGCTGACACTCTAGCCACTGAGCCAAACCAGCTAGGGCTGGAAGTAATTACTTTTGACTAGGTTTAGACACACAGCCCAGTGGTGCTGACTGCCTAACCCTGGATAAGCCACTTAATGAGTCAACTCCCAGTATTATTTTTCTTGGTCCACATCTTTTAAATTTCAGGTGTGCCACACTTCTTGCATGCCTTTAATGTACTTAGTACTGGAAGTATAGAAATGAGGTAGACACAGGACGTACCTTGAGTCAGGAGTGAGGGGAGCCCCAGCCTAGCAGCTAGTGAGAAGACTGAGCTCCGGTGGCCTCTCACTGGGGAGTCCCGTGTGGGTGCCCTCTTCAATTTCTGGGAGCAGGGATCTAATTAATTTGGGTCGGGGGTGGGGAGACAGCAGGCAAAGTCCCAACCCACCTCAAAGGGAATGACTTCAGGACACTCCCAGTGCATCAAGGGTATGCCAAGACTGTTTATTTTTGTATTACTGTATTTGGGATAGAAGCGTAGAGTGAGAACAAGCCTGAGTCAGCCCTTCCTCCCGCCCCCAATCCAAAGTGGGAATATTGGTTTGGTTCAAATGGTGGCTTTTAAGCCAGAGGTAGGAACCCTTATTTCCTTTCCAGACTCAGCTCCTAGCATGCTTCTAAGAGACACTGACCTAAAAGGGGTACTCTTGAGATAATGCCCCCATTTAGGTGATCCCCAACTATGGGACACTCCTCTATCTAGGACAGGGGCAGCTCTAAAGCATTTGCTGGTCCAATGGGTTGAGGCTAGTGCTGGAGCTTTCCCTAGGTGGCTGGGTGGGTTTGGGGGCCACCCTAAGTCAGCCTCCTAGCTCAGTCCCATATGTCTCCATGTGACCTAATCCTCAGGGTCTGGTCTACATCCTGCCAGAACCTTTCCTGGATTCATCTCTAGTCATTTCAGACCGAATTTTTCTAGGAGCTTCCTCGGGTTCCTTCCTGAGGAAAGGGGGCAACAAGAAAATTTTAACACCAGTCCCCCAACTCCTGACATTTCGTCTGTGTTGAACTCATCTTCCTGGTCGCAGTGCTGTTGGTTACAAACAGGAAGCAGGGATGCCCAGAGAAGGGAAAGCAAAGTGTGACCTGCTCATCACCTGTCTGAGACCATCCCAGGTTGAAGTGAGGTCATCGCATCTATTCCCCTCGAGATGGCTGAGTTTCACATTCGGCTGACTCCTACCATCTTACTCAGCCCATGACTCACCACCCAAGGAAAAGACCCATCATTTCCTGATTTTCCAATTCCCTTCCTGCCTCCTGGCTATGAGGCAAGTCTCCCGAACATGTAGCATAAATTGACTGTGTTGTAGATGGCTTTCCAGGAAGACCCAGCCCTTCTATGTCTTATAGCCAATTGGCTGAACTTAGGTCCCAGTGCTAAAATGAGTCTCCTCTGTAACTCCAGAGCTCCGCCTTGCTCAAGAAAGATCAGGACTCTTTAAATTCCCATAGTCCTTGGGTAGCAGATTAGTAAGAAATCAAACTCCCTTTGTGTCCTCTCTGAAGGTCCTTAAACTGGCCAAGGATATTGTGGTGGATGACCGGGTCCAGTTCCACGTGTTGGAGAGCTCTGAGCCCGTGCCTGTCAGCCCCTCTGATGACCAGGCCTTGGGCTACCAGCTGATCCGCCAGACCATACAGACGGTCTTCCCGGAAGTCAACATTGTTGTTCCAGGTAATGACTTCATCAGCTGTGGGTGGAGGGAGGTAGGGGCTGGAACTGTTTTCTATCCAATGTCCACTCCCCCACCCCCACCCCAGCTGTTGAGCCTAAAAACAGCTGGCTACTTCCCCTCCTGTTGGGTCTCCACCCCCTTCCCTGGGGTGGAAGTGAGAAAGCAAACAGGAAAGGAGCAGAAACAATAAATTAGGTCAGGTCAAGCCTGGGTTCTTGGCTAACCTAGACCAGAGTGAATGGAGGAGAGGATCAGCCCAGAGTCCTCCTCCCCTGGAAGAGATATGGAGGCAGCCAAGTTTCCCCTAGTCTGGTTCTGATCCATTCTAGGATACAGCTCAGCAGCAAAGCTCAAAATCAGAAGCCCAGCAACACCAGCCAGCCTACACCATTGGCAATTACACCCTTCTCTCTCAGCAATAGTACCTCTGTGTACCTTCACTGTGTAGGCAGTGGCTCTTGAATTTAAGAGTGGAAGAAGATCCCCCTAGGGAACTTACTAAAATGCAGATTACCTGGACCTATACTCAAAGATTTGGGTTAACCAACTCTGGAGAGGAACCTGGACTCTGCCTTTTTTAAGCAGATACCCCAGGGGATTCTAACACCAACTAATCGCTGACCACAGTTTGTGAATCTCTGGTCTGTGGTGTGAAGAGGAAACGCTCTAATATTAAGAACTGGGTCCGGGTTCTTTATCTAGGCTTAATCATGGATCCCTTCAAACATTGTCTAAGCTCGTACTTAGGACCTACCCCTCTGCTAAGCATGGGCCCTTAAAGAGCTTACTGTGAAATTCCACATCCACAAACTCGGGCATGAAAAAAAAGCAACCTTGTGTTTTTTAATCAACTTAAATCTGACTGTAAAGCCCTACTCCTCAAGATAGTCAACCTCAGACGTTAATGAGGCATCTAAGGACCCCACCATTCCCACCTTGAATGAGGCCCTCCAAGTTTTATGTAGCAACACAGCATTGGAGTCCCTTGGCCAATGGTCATTGGTCCTCGTGGTTAACTCTGAGACATCCATTTTCCTAGCCACAAGGTCCCTTTAGGTTGGAGATTTCCTCTGGTTCATTCCCTGGCCTGTGTGGAGAGTAGGATCTTTGACGCTAGATCTGAAGATACCAAGCAGTCATCCCCTCTGAGGTCTGCCACCTCCTCAGACTCCCGCCACAGAGCAGGGCCTGGGCCCCACTATCCAGGGACCCTGGTCCTCACCATTGCATCGTCTCCTCCTCTTTGGCCATCAAAGGCTCCCTACTGGGGCATCTGCCATAATCCCAGGGACAAAGTTAGGTTTTTGCAGAAAAAAAGATAGGCAGCAATCAGCTGGCAGAAATCCCCAAAGCAAGGAATTGTGAAGGGCCTAGTTACCCCTCTGCAACCGAGAGTGAAAAATAGAACAAAAGACAAGTTACCATTTCATTTCCTTCCATCATACTTCAACTCATGCTCCAGGTGGTCTTCTCCCAAGAACATTCCTATCAGGACAAATCCCAGCCCCAACTGGGGAATTGGGTGAGCGGCTTCGGGAAAGTGGGGCGCTGGAGAATATCCTGGGACTTTCCAAACCTCTCAGGAGACAGAGGATGAGAATAACAGGAAGTGATATTCCACTTCAAAAAGATCGCACTTTATAGCAGTAAAGTTCCCCAGAGGTTGTTTCTCTTTGATCTAGGATGATACAGGGGAAAGTGGAGGCAATAAAGAAGTGCTATTTAGATTTCTGGATACCTACAGGGGTGGGCAAAAGTCAGTTTACAATTGTGAGTACACGAAACACAGAGTTTATTCTTTTTTTATTATGTATTAGAGGCCCAGTGCACAAAATTTGTGCACTGAGGGGGGGGGGGTCCCTCAGCCTGGCCTGTGCCCTCTCACAGTCTGGGAGCCCTCGGGGGAACGTCCGAATGCTGGCTTAGGCCCACTCACCGCAGGGAGCAGGCCTAAGCCGGTAGTCGGACATTCTTAGTGATGCCACAGAGGCAAGAGAGGCTCCCACCACCACCATTGCACTTGCCAGCCATGAACCTGGCTTCTGGCTGAGCAGTGCTCCCCCTGTGGGAGCGCACTGACCACCACGAGGGGCAGCTCCTGCACTGAGCGTCCGCCCCCTGGTGGTCAGTGCGCACCATAGCAACCAGTCAATTTCGCTGTTTGGTCGATTTGCATACCTTTTATTATATAGGATTCTTGTATTATATATTCTTCCACACAAACAACTAAAACCTTACTTTTTCTCACCCCTGTAGATGTCTAAACATACTTAGCTATGGGTATGAAATAAAGGTATCAGCCTCCATGGTCATCATGGAGAGAGGACACAGCTTTAGATCATTAAAGGGATATCTCACTGATGCCCGAGGGAGGATCTTCCATGTTTCTGGCTGAAATGCTGTTTCGGTGAGATTTTGACCACGGGTAGGCTAAGTGACGAATATTCATAGCTGCAGGCTCCCAGGAGGGCGCAGGTTTTGCTCTGCAGGGACCTAATTTTTCAGCCAGCCCACCACCAACCTCCTTCTTGGCTTGGTTACTCACACAAAACCCGCTTCCTCTTGATCTTCCCTTTCTAGGTACTTGTATTGGTCAAACAGACAGCCGACACTATACAAACCTCACCACGGGCATCTACCGGTTCAACCCCCTCTACCTGCAGCCTCAGGACTTCCCTGGGTGAGTAGAACAAGTGTGAGACAACTGACCTGTCCCTTCCCGCACTGCTTTCTCCTGAAAGTCCACAGAATGAGAGAAGGCCAGGGTTTACACAAACTAAAATGGAGACATTGTAGAACCCAACTGGCCAGCTTTCCTCATTGCCTATCTTGCCACTGCCCAGGATGTGAGGGAACTGGTCCCTAATTTTTCAGGGACGGAGATATGAAAAAGATGATTGGAGAGAACCTGGTGGAATTAGGACCCTTGAGTGCTAATTCTGGCCCCTCCTCCCTTCGGGAGAGTGCTTTCCCGCCGAACCTCATTTTCTCCTCCAAAAGGGGGAGACTGCAGAGTTCTTGACTACCACTCAGTGAAATGCAGACACACTTGAGGTCGAAGATGGGCACCTGCTTTGAATTCTCAGAAGGAAACACGCCATAAGAACCCATGGCAGGATCACCCATTTTAACTGCTGTGTGTGCATTACTGTTCTGTGGGTTCTTCAGCGAATTTTACACCTGGGGTGTGGGAGGGTGGTCTCCATGTATTTCTCTGCTCCTGGTCATATCTGGACCCAGTTTCCCCACAGTTAATCAGTTGCCAACAGAATGAAAATATTTGAATATGCGCTTAGGGACAGCTTTCATGGGTTTGTGTGGGGTGTGTGGTTTTTTTTTGAGCGGGGGTTGGTTTGTTTTTAATGAAGTTGCAAGTCATTACTCTTTATTTCCCTTCATCTCTGAAGTTACATGTGAGGTTTGTTTGTGCGTTGTGTTGTTTTGTGTTGTGGAGAAGCAGGTCGCGGGCATGAGGTTTGAGAGTGACATTCCTAGGTAAAGAACCCCATAAGTACGAGACAGTTGCCCTCCCGGACCTCTTGTGCCCCTGGTAATGTGGGGGTGGGGTGGGAGTAGTGCTGGCTTCGAGAAAAACCTCGCTAGGGGCCCTGGCCTGAGAGAAAGAGAATAAGAAAGATCATTTCTCTTCAGAGGAGAGATTTCCGAGGGAGTCCAGAGCTGGAGATGATTCTGAACTCCCCAAGGGCTTATCAGTTACCCCCATGGGCTCCTGGCAAACCTCACTTCCGACAAATGGCCTCCCCGACCTTGCCCACTTCCTGCCCCAGAGGGTCAAACGCCATGGTTTCAGGGAGTATGGGTGGGGAGTGCTCCCCAATAATACTTATGTTTCAGCTATGGGTTCTCTCTTCCCCCCCACCCGCCAGCATTCATGGAATCAACGAGAGAATCTCAGTCCAGGCCTACGAGAACCAGGTGAAATTCATGTTTGAGTTTATCCAGAACGCTGACACGGAACAGAAGCCAGCGTCTCACCTGCACGAATTGTGAGGTCCCGGAGCAGCTGGACTGGGGGTGCCTGACCCTAGGCCAGGACTAACCCAAGGGAGAAAGCCAATGTTGATGAAACTTTGGGTCAAAACCACATTGTAGCCCTGACCAGGTAGCCCGTTGGTTAGAGCATCACCCCCGATAACTCAAGACTGCGGGTTCAATCCCTGGTCAGGGCACATACAGGAAACAACCAAGGGATGCATAAACAAGTGAACAACAAATCAGTGTTTTTCTCTCCCCTCCCCTGCACCCCCGCCACTTCCTCTCTTCTAAAATTAATCAATAAAAAATAACTAACAGAAGCACATATACACACACACATTGTAATACATCCCCACCTGCCTTGCTCCCAAGAACAAGGTCAGGGGACAGTCAGCAGGAATCTAGCTTCTCCCTTCCTCTTGCCGTCTCCATCCCTCAACGGGCCAGCACGTCCTGCCTTTCTGTCCCTGTCTGAGAAGGTACCTGGCTTGTCTATCATATGCTGGTTACTTATCAGCTCCATACTCCAGGCCTGACTTACCAAATGCACATTTGAAAAAGCGTCACCAGGTTTTACCAGCTGAGAGTGTTTAATTTAGGGCACTCTTGCCAGGCTGCCTTCTCCAAGACTTATCTATTTCTTCTTGCAGTAACTTCCTTTTCCTTTCCTTACCCCCGCCCCCTCCTTGGATTGTTTAACTGGCTCTTTGTCCTCTCCGGCCCCTGCACCTCTGCCTTTACCGTCCGATTTATTCTATATTTGGAGCAGAACTTAGTCAAATTTCGATACCACCATTATCACTACAACCACTGGTCAAATCAAGCATCAACGGAGCCAGGGGGCTTTGGAGGAACCCCAAACCTCCTGGTTCTGGAGCCTGGGGAAGAAAGTCTCTGTTCTTGGGTTTCTGCCAAGGGCTGCCCAGGCTTTGCTCCCTTCCCTACCCTTTCCTGCCACCTGCTGCTGCTGCCCTACCTCAGGAAGCACGAGAGTGTGGAAACGTTTCCCTGGCACATCCTATGGGCTGAGCTTCTCAGGAAGGGCACTCACGGTCCGGCCTCTCAGAGAAGCCCAGGACCAGCAGCGCCCTAGCCCCTGGCATCATGTTCTGGCTCAGACTTCTCAGGGGAAGTGGAGGGCAGGGGACAGGGGAGGCTGGCTTGTGGGGGCATGAGGTGCAAGCTGCCTCCCATTAGGGGACGGCAGAGCTGTCTTCTGGAATCCAACCCTGAGCACATTTGAATCAGTTCAGTAGCTGTCGGGTGGGGGACTTGGGGG
>PVJC01017110.1:0-32884 GCA_004026665.1 Murina feae
CCCTCCTGTCCTGATGAAGGCACTGAGGTCCGGCTCTGGGCTGAGCACCACCTCACTTAAGCCTCACCACAAGCCGATTTGGCAGGTGCCCTTCTTACCCATTATCTCCATTTCACAGATGAGAAGGTAAAGGCCGAGAGGGGAGGTGCCTGTCGCAGGAAGCAGCAGAGCCAGAACCTAGACTTGGGTGGTTGTGAGAGTGTCTTTACTTCTGGGCAAAGTGAACGGTCCCCTGCGTGAGCCCATGCAGGTCACCTGGTCTCCCTGAGCCTGTCTGCAGCTATAACGCAGGCCCTGGGCACTAGTGTACCCGGCGTGCCCTCCATGGGGGTGGCGGTGCCACTGCTGCAGGTGCTGAGGCTGGGAGCATTTCCCAGAGGAGGCAGCTGAGGGTGTCGTGAGAAGAGAGGGGTGAGGAGCTGAAGGGGGACAGGGGTGCAAGATAGGCATTTGGGAAATAAGCACTGAGGTTGAGAGGTGAGTGATGGGGGGTGTGGTGGGAGCTGAGGCCAGAGGGTTGGCAGGCTGGAGAGGGCACTGGAAGCGGGTGCGGAGCATGAATGACCAGGCCAGGCTGTGCCTCAGAACTGGGCAGGTGCTTGAGGGAAGCTCCTGGGTCAGAAATTCCAGTGTAGCCCAGGGACAGGCGCATATGAACCCGGGCAGCAGGCAGAGACTGTGCCCGGGGCTAGTGGCCGGCACCAGCAGGCATCCTGCCGGGCTGAGCTGGACACAGGCACCCTGGGGATGACAGGGTGTGTGTCATTGTGTATACACCTGTGTCTGTGTACACACGTGTCCTGTACAAGCTTATGTATCAGTGTGTACATGCTCATGTGTCACTGTGTACACATGCTCATGTGTGTACATGCTCACGTGTTTGGGTACATGTGTCTTGTACACATGTGTCTGTGTACAAGTTTATGTATCAGTGTGTACACGCTCACGTCTGTGTGTACATGCTCACGTGTTTGGGTACACGTGTCTGTGTGTGTACAGGCTCACATGCATGTGTGTGGCAGAGGCCCGTCTGTGCCAAGGCCTGACCTTCTGACGCCTGCCTCCCTGCAGGTGCGGAAGATTGCGCCCGAGTACTACGACCACCTGCCGCAGCACCACTCGTGGGTGAAGGTGCTCTGGGACTTTGTGTTCGAGGACTCCTTGGGGCCCTACGCCAGGGTGAAGCGGGTGTGCAAGCTGGCAGGGGACGGCCTGTGACGCTGGCGCTGGCCCGTCGCTGTGGAGCTGCCCTCAGCCTGGTGCTCCGAGCTCCGTGGCTGCCTTTGGTCCTGGACCCTGGGCTGCTGCGCGTCCCCAGGTTCTGGCACCACACCAGGACAGGGGACACAGGCTCTGCACGTGGACGCGCTGCTGCCTCAGGCCAGGCCGCCCTTTCTGGGCCCCCCGGGGTGCCCTGCCCTCGCGCTCTGTGCGCAGCCTCCACGGGGCTGATGTGTCTGGTGTGCCCCTGCCCTCAATTAAATATCAGCGTTTCTTTCCACATCCATGACGTGCTTTTGAGGGGTCTTGGCCCCAGCCTGAGCCTGGCTGCCTGGAGGCGGTCCCCACCTGCTCCCGCCCCTGGGGGGCAGCCTTTGGGGGTGTAGGCAGCAGAAGGCCCCACATTTCTGCCAAGTCCATGTGCCCTGAAGCCCTTCCTCCTGTTCACCCTGCAGGGTGCTGCCGACACGGCCTCCCCTCGGTCCATGTCACCTGCTCCAGCCCCTGCCCCCCATCCAGCATTGAGCTTGCGCCCTCGTGGGAAGCCTTTGAAGCCTCGAGGGTTCAGGCTTCACACCATGGGGTCTGTCCCCCCAGCCAGCTGAGATGTGGGACTCAAGATTCTCACAGACCAGGGGCCACAGGTGACACACGTGGCCAGACAGACATGACTACAGAGGGAGGCGGGCGGGTGTCCTGTGTCTCTGTGTCTCTGTGAGGGGGACATGGCTCTGCCTGACTTTGGTGAGGCCGATGGCACGGCTGACCTTGGGAGGCATCCTTCCTGTCCACCCTGGGCCTCCCTCCCCCAGCCCTGAGACTGCAGGCCTCCTGGGCCAGGAAGCGGGAAAGCAGCTGACGTGGGCAGCTCAGAGACCTGCGCCTCGGGCCCACCTCCTGGCGGGCAGATCGCCCCCTTCCCTTCAGAGCTGAGGGCACTCAGTGGGATGACCTATGTCCAGAGTCTGACCAGGGAAATTGGTCCCGTCATCAGCCAGACCGGGGCCTGCCCCCCTCCCCCTCCCGCCCCCAGCCATGGCCCTCATGCAGCTGGCCTGTGGCTGGGCACACTGCTGTGTCTGGTGGCCGCAGGGCGGTCACTGGATTTCTAGGCTTGCCCACGGGCTAGGCCAAGAGTCAGACTCTCCCCGGCTGGTCTAAGAAGGGCTGGCAGGTGCCTCCGGGGTGTCCCTGTTGGGGGCTCAGTAGATGCCAAGCCAGCCAAGCGGTGGAGGGTAGAGGGGGTTCATCTTCCCGGCCCTGCTGGTCAGAACGCATGCAGACTCTGATGTTCCAGGCCAGGGTGCCACTCAAGGTCACGTCCCCCTCCCCTGAGGGTGTGACTCCTGTGGCCACCCCAGGCCCCCAGGAAGTGCCTGAACTGCCTGCTCACCCTCCCATCCATCCCACTTCTGAATTCAGCCCAGCTACCCCCCAAGGCCCTCATCTTATCCTACTACTCCTCGTCACCACTGCCGGGGAGCCTTCCTCCACAAGGGATGCCCCAGTCAGGAGCGACCAAGAGGAGGCGAGAGAGTGAGCGGAAGCTGGAGTGTGGACAGTAAGCGTTTATTACCACGTGGACACAGACACCGAGGGGCGTGGACAGACTTCACACCGTGACGCTGGGAGGAGCTGCTGGCACAGTGCGCCAGGCCCAGGTGCGAGGGGCACCCAGGAGAAACTCAGAACCACCTAATGAAGCGTGTGGTTTGGGGGTATCTTTCCTATAAACCAAAAGAAATGTACACTTAAATAGACAAATATAAAATACAAAAAAAGGCGAGTAGACCTGGTGTTCTGTGTCAGGTAGAATCTAAAAAATTCCAGGAATTGAACTTTCCCCTTATTTTAATATTTTCTCACAGGTTAAGACTTAAGTGAAACACATCCTAGCTTCAGTGCGTGCTCGGTGGCTGGAGGCCTGGGCTGCGCTCCTCTGTCCCCGCCGTCCGTCAGGGGGGTCGTGGCTCGGGCCCTGCACGCTCTACGAGGTGCTGATTCCGCTCAGCTCCTGCCTGATGGCTGAGGACAGGAGGAGAGGAGAGGGAGGCTCAGCTGTGGCGGGAACCAGCCCACCTCCTCCTCCGCAGGGCCCACCCACCTCCGGTGAGATCGCTCCAGCGCCTCTGGTCTCCTGAGGCCCAGGCTCGCAGAGGTCAGAGGCCCTGATGAGGTCTGGGGGGCTCCCCTGCACCCCCAGCTGGCAGTCTTGCTAACGGCTTGCTGGGGTGGGGGCAGTGGCTGCAGGAAGCCTTGGAGCTGGGAGGGGCAGGCAGGCACCAGGAGCCCCTGGCAGGTCTGGGCAGGTGGGCCCCCCCCCACTCCCCGACCTGAGCTCTTCCGCCAGAAGGGCAGGGATTCTGCTTCCTCCTGTCCCCACCCCCAGGATTCCCCCAAATCTGGGCCTTTCCCTGGACTGGGCCTGGAGCCAAGGCCACCAGAGAAAGTCTGATGAAAGCCGGGCCTTGTCAGATGAAAGGCTGCTTCCAGCCGCAGAGCCCGGACTCCCGGGGCCGCTCACTGCTGGGGCAGCTCCACCTGTGCCCACAGCCCCCTGCCCCACTGCCCACTCCCTCCCATACAGGCTGCTTCCAGCCCCAGGCAGCCCCTCCTGGGGGTCACCCAGCTATGAAGCCGAGTTAATAAGTTGGCCTGTCTCCGTCCTGGCTCCAGCTCCATCTCGCTCTCTCTATTCATTAACTCCTTATCTGTCCAGCTCAGGCTTGCGGGGACCTGACAAACAGGAACCCAGTGTTCTCTGCTGGGACCAGGACAGGGTGTGGCTCGGTCACCCAGGTAGGCTCTCACCCTCGCCTCCTCTCTCTCCAGAGTCCAGGAAGCCCTCTGCCACCCAGCTGTGACTTCGTCCCTCGCTGGTGGGGAGCAGGTGGGGAGCAGGTGGGGCCTGAGGCGCCTCTCTGCTGTCTGGGGGCCGAGCCAGCCCTGCGGAGAGCCCTGTCCTCCCCTCTTGCTCCAGATCTGAGCCTCGGTATCAAAGGCTTGGTGGGGGCTTGGGTGGGTGTGACTCTCAGTTGGCCAGGCCCTGCCCTCTGGAACCAGGCTCTTTGGGGGAGCGCCACCACCTGCTCCCCCAGTCCAGGCCAAGCAGCTGGGAGCCGCTGGGTCAAGGGGCCACACAATGGCTCTACTTCCTGGGAGGTGTGTATACTGAGCAAGCCCCTTCACTCATCTTAGCCTCAGTTTGCTTGATGAGAGAATGGGGAGGGCCTGTGGCTGTTGGGGGAGACTGAAACCTCCGAAGTACAAAGCCAAAGGCCTCTGGGGCCCTGGGCGCCTCCTGGCCGGGCCACCCTCCCTCAGGACCAGGGTGAGCCCGACTCACCCTCGATGATCTCCTCCTTCACTTTGTGGAGTTCTCGGACCACCTCCTCCAGGATCTCCTGTGGGGGCAGAGCCTCAGAGGCAGGGACGGGAAGCTGGCCTTGCAGGGGTGAGGTGTTGGAAGGGAGGGGATGTCTGGGCCTCCCTCCGGAGCCACAGCCCCTACATCACCCTCACCCACACCCTGGAGCTGGGGGGAGGATGGTGAGCCCCTCTGGGGTGCCCAGATGGCAGGGGATGTTTATTTCTGCGATGGGGCTGGGGACAGATGCTATGACGCCCTCCACTGCTGGCCCCTTGACTGACTGTGCAGCAGCGAGGGCCCCACTGGGGTGGGCTCAGCCCCGGCTCCTTCACAGCCTCTCAGGGAAGGTCATGCTCACCTGCTTCATCCGGTCCAAATCGAAGGCGTCCAGGGCCACGTCGTTCACGCTCCCGGCCGGCTTCATCCTGGGGAGGACGGTGTGTGCGGTGAGGCAGGTGGCGGGGCCTGGCAGGCACGCACCACGCGGGGGACCGAGCCTGAGCGGGGACCTGGGCACACCAGGCCTCCTGCTTGGGGCGGGCCCTGTGGGATGAGATGCCCCTTCCCGTGGCCCTTCAAACCCCCTTTGCTTGTGTCTGTGGCCACTCCTTAGCCACGTGAGGAGGGTTCTACTGCCGCCTCCAGGACCTCAGGATGCTGCGACCATGTTTCCCAGCCAAGAGTCAGGGTTCGGTCCAACTGAGGAGCTGCTCCCTGAGCTGAGAGCTCTCTCAGGTGGCAATGCCCGCGCGGCCTCCCCTGGGGAGAAAACACCGACAAGCTAGTCCTCGGCACGGGCTCCATGTTCCTGGCAAACGGGGAAACCAGCAATGGTGGCATTGAGTGCAATGCAAATCACAAAACCTGTGCAGCAAACACCCCCTTAAAGGCCTGACTGCAGACAATGCCCTTGGACGTGGCTTTGCTGTTCGGAGACCAAGGTTTCCGTTTCCTCGGCTGCGTCTTTGAGAAGTTTCTGAACTAAAGCTAGCTGGTTCGAAATGTAATGTCTCTTCCACACGAATCTTTCCGGGAAAAATCTTAGCAAAACACCCAATTTCTCTCCCCACGTGGACAGAGAGGCGGGCGGGGCCTGACGGTTCAGGGTAAGGACGTGGGAGTGACGGCTGGTAGATACACCGTGACCGTGCCGGACGGAGAGCGTGTGAAATCGAGGCCCGCTGTTGTCCACGGCCAGGCAGGGGAGGTGTGAAGGCTCCGGTGCTGTCGCAGCCTCGCTGGGAAACAGCACGGAGGCTCCTCAGACAACGAGGAAGGAGATGCAGTCGCTGGAGGAAGGGCTCTTCCTGAGGTCCCTGCACCCCCGTGTTCGCTGCAGCATTAGCCACAGCAGGCAGGACACGGAAGCCGCCCCAGTGTCCATGGACAGGTGGGTGGGTGAGAAGACGTGGAGTGTATATAAGTGGGATTACTCAGCTGTGAGACAGAGGAAGCCACAGCGTGTGGCAACGTGGATGGACTAGAGGGCATGAGGCTGCATGGAGTAAGCCAGGCAGAGGAAGACGGACACGGTGTAATCTCACTTATATAAGGAATCTAAGGAAGAAACCAGACTTAGCACAACAAGGACTATGTTGGTGGTTGTCAGGGGCCAGGGCAGTGAGGGGGACGGGTGGAGGTGGTCCAGGGCACGCACTTCCGGTTAGCAGGTGGGTCTGCTCTGGGGATGGTGACTGGGTGGCAACGCTGCATTGTGTGCTTGAAAGTAGCTAAGGAAGCAGATGCTGAGGTTCTCATCACACACACACAGGTAACCAGGCGAGGCTAACTGATCTCCCTACTGTAATCACTGCAACATGTACGCACATGTCCAATACCACGCTGTACGCCTCCCACCTGCACCATTACCACTCAATACAGCGGGGAAAATCCCGCTGCATGTCATGTAGAACTGCAGTGGTCCAGGGCACAGAACTGAATTCAAATGAATAAATTAAATGCTTCCTGCCCCTCCCAGATGAACTCAAGACAGAAGCCAAACGTGGTCCCCAATGAGTCTGTAAGTAATAGTGGGTACAGCCTGCAGACCCCCAGGGCCATTACACCCATCCTGTAGGTTCAAGTCCCTGCTGCAACAGAAATCTCCCGGGTTGCCTGGGCCAACTGTCTCACCTCTCTGTGCCTCCCCTGTTCTCTCTATATGACGTATGTACACCCAACAGTCCCAGCTGGTGACACTGTCACACTCTGTGAGCACAGGGACGCCTCTGAGGGAGGGATGGACCGCGCTAGAGAACGGATCTGTCTCAGGGCTGGAGAGTCCTCCAGCAGCAAGTGACCACTGTGCCCGGGACACCCTGCCTCCTCCTGGGCCAGCTCTGTTCCTGTCCCTCCATGCACCTCCCTTCACAGCCGAGTGAGCTCCCCTAACAACTGACAGCCCAGTGCCTGTGTCGAGGGCGCATAACTGGGCCTGCAGAGTCCAATCGATACGACGCCTTCCTATTCACTGCCCTACCCTTTCCCTTCCCACTTTGTAGCCACAGGGCCTCAGCAGTTCCAAGCCTCCGACAGGAAGGTGGTCCCCCCAATCTCAGAGCCACCCAGATGCCACTCTGAGGGAGGCCTGCCCAGCCCACTCGCTACAGTGCCTGTCCCCAGTGCTGTCTCCCATGTGACCCTCCTGACCTCCTGAGTACCTATCAGAACCCACAGCCGTCCAACCACAGGCCTTCCCAGCAGAGGTGAGGTCCCTGCAGGCAGGATGAGCAGGACCTTGCCCAGACCTGGCAGACACAGGCCCTGGATAAACCCTGGCTGTCCCTGAGTCCTCTCCTTGCTCACTTAGTGTGTCATCGCCCCTCCAGCCAGGGCCAGGGCCAGGGCCAGGCCAACGTGCCCTGCTCACCCTCCCTTTCGCTCTGCAAGACCAGCCTCAGACGCCACCTGCTCTGCCACACGAGTGGCTTCCCTCAGTCTGGGTGGGCAATGGAGACATTTCTTACCCGGGTTCTGGAACCTGCAGTTCAGGTCACCTTGGCCTCTGGTTACTACGGGGCTGCTAGTCTCTGACCTTCGGGGCTTCCTCAGTTTCAAGTATCCTATCCTGTTACCACACCAGCTCTTGGTTTGGGAAACATGGTCAGCATCCGCCGGGAACCTGGCTGTGCGTGCTATACGCGGAGGAAGGCGAGGAGGCGGGGCGCCGGGCCAGGCTGCGCTGTGGGGCGCAGCTGTGGCTAATGCGCACTTCCTGCGTCCAGCTCCTGCCCGCACAGCCGTCCACACGACCGCCCGTGAAGCAGAGGCCGAGAGACCTCTTCACAGCGTGGGGGCGGGGCGGGCCCAACGACACAGACCCCAAAGCTGGGACTCACTTCAGCTCAGCTGCTGCCCCTTTGGGCAGGTGGCCCTCCCGCCCGTCTCTCCCCTCCCTGAGAGGGAGGAAGAGGTGGTCACCAGCCAGAGCACCGTTAGATGACAGGACAGGGACAGGGTCCGGTGTTAGTCACAGGCAGGGGACAATGGAGGCCCCAGAGCGGGGCATTCGGTACCTAGAGTGAGGCTGCAACTGAAGGGGGCTCTTAGCTTCGGGGCTCTTGGCCACGGACGGGGTTCTAGGGCAGGGGAATGAAACAGACATGTGAATGGGCACCCTGGCGGCCTCGGCCCCACCGACGGCGCAGCGTGAGCCTCCTCGGGGCGCTCACCTGGACAGCAGCGAGGACACGGGCTTCTCCACGGAGTTGCTCCGCTCCCAGGGCTTCCGGCCGGCCTCTGTCAAGTCACAGCAGGACGAGGAGCCTTAGGGCTGAGAGGACTCCCAGGCCCCTGCCCAACATCCCTGACAGGTGACACCCCCCCCCCCCGCCCCCGCCCTGTGCCCTTCAGGAAGCTCTGCTTTGGGGGAGCTGATGCCTGGCTTGTCTTCAGTCCCCCTTGGGCCCAGGCAGCTCTCGCAGGCTGTGGATGACCCTGATTTCACCCGTGTCTCCCCAACTCAGGACCCGGCTGGCCTTGACGTGTGGTTTGGTTTCCAGCCTCACCATGAAAGCCCACCTTCCTTGAAATGCGAACCAAGCGCCAGGGAGCTCTCAGCTGCGCCCTCTGCTGGCGGAGTGGCACCAGCAGGGGGTGAATGGGCAGAGGAAGTCGTGCCAGGTGCTCAGCCAGTCTAAGGCCCACAGCTGCTTTTGGGGGCCAGGCCCCTGAGGCCCTAGGAGCACCTGCTGTCCTCTGACTCGTTGGTGCTCTCCACAGGACAGCTGGCCCTTCCCTATCCTGGGTGTGAGGACTGGTTTGTTCCTCTTTTTTAAATTAAGTGGCATTAAATTATATTTCCCTTTTTGTCAAACTGAATTGAATTCACTGACTTTGTGGATGAGCAGAGCAGAGAGGCAGAAGGGAAAATGTCCAGGCAGCAGAGAGGCCGACCGTAGGCCAAGGCAGGTCTCCTGAAAGCCACCCCAGGACCTGCTGGCACAGGGGCTGGGATGCACCCACGCTGCAGGCGTGTGGCCCTGAGAGAACCACGTAGCTACACTGAGCTTCATCCTCCTACACTGGGCCAACACCAGCCCCTGGCCTGGTGGGAGGTGTTTGCACCCTCATTCACCGCGAGCCCACGCGGCATCCCACGGAGCAGTCCCGCCAGGGGTGCTGACGCGCCAACAGAGCGCCAGGCCACGAGGCGGGGCAGATCAGAGCTCCTGTACTGGACAGGCGCTCCTCTCGTGTGGGGAAGGCAGGGCTGGGCGGGTGGCTCTGTGGCCTGGCAGGTCCGATGCCCACAGGCAGCCATCCCCTGGACGCTAGCACTCCTTGCCCTGGCCACCGAGCGAGCCTGGGGCTCACCGGAGTGGTGGCTTTGGGGGAGGTGGCAGGCAGACGCCTAGCGTAGCCCCTCTGGCTGTCTCTGCTCATTCATAAAGTGAGGTGGAGGGACCTGACCCTGTTGCTGTGGGAGTTGCCTCCTGGTCTGAGACCCTGGCCCGTGCAGGCTGGGCACCAGGGCGCCTCTTACCTGAGGAGTTGGGTGGCTGGCTGGCTGCTCGGGTGCCCGGAGATGGAGAGGTGGGCTCTTCCTAAAATGGGGGAAAAAGCTTGGCCGTCAGTCTGCGTACGAAGGCTACTGGGCTGTGACCAGGGCCATCTAGAAAACCCTCGGTTTTTTCTTAGGGAACATACGTTACTTTTATAATCGGCAAAATGATGAGTATTATTAACAAATGAAACCCCAAGTCCGGGTGGAAGGTGGTCTGGCCCATGGAGTCAGGGAAGGAGAGGGCTGCAGGGAGACACAGGCTCCTGCCTAGTGGGGCAGACTCTACGGCTGCACCAACCCATCGCAGCCTGCTGAGCGCCGACCCTCCGCACAAAGGCGGCCTGAGCTCCTGGGTGTGCCCGCCACTCCCGGCCCAGGAGCGGCTTCTGCCTTGCTGTCCACTGTGAGGGGAGTACCAGGTGGGACACACCTAAGGGACCGCTGCTCTTTGGACCTGGCTCCACCTCTGATGGCTGGTGTGAGGACCAGATGTCTGGGTGGCCCTAGAGCAGTGGTTCTCAACCTTCCTAATGCCGCGGCCCTTTAATACAGTTCCCCATGTTGTGATGATCCCCAACCATAAAATTACTTTCGTTGCTACTTCATAACTGTAATGTTGCTACTGTTATGAATCGTCATGTAAATAGCTGATATGCAGGATGGTCTTAGGCGACCCCTGTGAAAGGATCATTTGACCCCTAAAGGGGTCGAGACCCACAGGTTGAGAACCGCTGCCCTAGAGGGTGCTGTGGCCACCCACAGCCCTCTTCCCAGGGACCAAGCTGGGGAAGGCTGTGGATGTTTCACTTGTCCTTCCTTCACCAGGTGGTTCTGAGATCTACCCTAAGGTTATCTCTGTCCCCATCAGCCCACAAGTTCATGATGAACATTGCTGCCAAAATGTGTTCTAAACCCTAGTCTGTCCCTCACCCCCTCTGTGGAAAGTCTCTGCAGTCACCTGGCAGGAGGTGGAGGCAGTGTGACAGGTGGGGGGGCAGAGCCGCCTCCCGGGCCCTCAGCCTGTCTGTGCTTTTGCTGACGCTGCTCCCTGCGCTACGCTCTCTGCTCTGGTCTTGGCCTGGAAGCTCAGGGCAAATGGTGCTTCTCATGGGCGCCCCAGGGGGCCTTTCGGGCTCCTCCTTCAGCTCCAAGGGACCTGGTGCTCCTTCTCTCTCCGCCCTCAGTATTTCCTGTGTGCCCTCCCTCGAAGGCAGAGGCCACATCCTGCCCATCTCGGGGCCCCAGCACGCGCACCATGGCCTGGCCCACGGCGGGGCTTCTCTGCCAGTCGCACAGCTGGTGCGGCTGCCTGGCCAGCGTGCCACAGGGCTGTCAGTGGGACTGTCACTAGAGCCTTACTGGCTGGTGCCTAGTGCCTGGGGGTGACAGTGAGTGCTCCGCAAGCCCTCCTGTCATCTTCCTCCTGTCGCCCTGCCCACCGCTCCTATAGATCACCTGGGGACGTACCTACCATGTGCGCCAAGTGCACCGCATGCCCCGAAGGCCTGGCATGGGCCAGAGAGCCTTCCCGGGCATTCACGCAGGTGGGATGTGCGAGGGGAGGGGCGCTTGCTCACCGTTTGGCTTTCATCTTCCTTTTTATCAGCCGGCTTGTCTGTCTGGGAGGCTGCTTTTCTCCTGACACAGAGCAAGAAGCAGCAAATCAGCTCCAGGAGGCTCCGCACCCATCCAGACGCCTCTGTGGACACACTTGGTCCTCAGAGGATCCTGTCGGGGGGAATCTGACCCGTTTTGAAGCCCCCATCTGGTCTGTGGCGAAGTGTCCAGGTCTTCTGTGCTGGTCCCATGAACCCTGGACACAAAACTGGCCTGGCCACATGGGACAGGAGAGCTGCCCGTCTAGCTGCGACCTGCCAGCAGGGCTGTGGGAACCTTTTGTCTGCGGGCCACTGCCTGGTCAGCAGACCACTTTGCGGGAGGGAGGAGGGACCCTTTTTGTTCTACCCCAGCGTGGACCACCACTGAGAACGGACATGCTCAGGAAAGGAAAGATTCTGAATAGCCAAGCAGATGCCTCTAGACAACTCATGCGTTTTCCACAGTTTCCCACAAACTTTAAAATACACCTGACTCCCATATACACGTAGACCTTTGATATGCTCCAAGACCTGCCTTGGGGATCTTCAGCTCTGTGAAGCCGCCAGTGCACACAACTCTTAGATCTGGGGGGTGAGCAACGCATCAGGAAGGAAGCTGACACCGGCCAATGTGGCCGTCACAGTCCGATTCCCAGTTGGGGCACATGCCCGGGTGCCAGCAGGGGGTGTGCAGGAGGCAGCCGATCAATGATTCTCTCTCATGGTTGATGTTTCTCTCTCTCTCCCACTCCCTTCCTCTCTGAAATCAATAACAAAATACATTTTTTAAAAAAGAGAAGCAAGGAAGCTGGCCCCTTGAGTGGTGAGGGCTGCAGGTTGGCTGTCACCAGTCAGGTGACGGAGCCCACACGGTTGGCCCCTCAGACATACAGGCTCCTTCTTCAGTCTCCTCGTCTCAGGAAGCAGGTACACCCACCTCTCACTCCTCAGATACCATCCTCCCCACACAGCAGGCAGGTCGCTTCTCGCCCTGCTGTATTTCGAATCTGCCTTTCCCCATCTCACTTTCGACAACTGGTGCAAGCCACCACCATCGCTTCCTAGATGCTGGTGATGTGCTCCCACTCGCTGTCACTCTGCCCGTGACATTCTGCTCCCACCCAAAGCAGGCTAGGCCACCCCTGCCTAGTGGCGCTGCAGGGAGGGCGCAGAGGGAAGAGGCAGCCTGCCGTTACCTGCATGAAGAAGTGGGCTCTACCACATCCACCTCTTGGTGGGTGTCCAAGAGCAACTCAGGGAATCCCGCCGAGTTGTGCCAGTGTGTTTGTTCTCAGTAGGGCCCACCAACCTCTGGGGATCCCCCCGCCCCCACTCTTGGCAGCGCGCCTTTTCCAGCTCTCAGGAACTTCCTCTCCCTTTGGTCTAGGCCATCTAGGCCAAGCTGTCATTGTTAACGTGTTGGTTTTGGACTCGGGGGAAGAGTGAATGTTTTCTTTTTGAAAAACACCTATTTTTCTAGGAGGCCCCGTTCACCTCTGTGAGATAGAATCCAACGCACCTGCGAGGAGGCTGTGCCCTCTACTCCCAGGGCTCGGGCGTGGCTCAGCCTTCCCAGGCACTGAACCCTCCACCCTCTGCTCCTGTTGTGCTTGGACCGCTGCTCTCTCCCACCTCGGCCCGGAAGCGTTCTTGTCCTTCAAAGCCGAGCACGTGGGGAACCTCCTCTGTGGAGCCCTGCTGGCTCTCTCCCCCAGGGAGCTGTCCCACCGTGGTGCAGCCACGCTCACCCTGCACCTGGTCACTGTCCCCTCTTGGTTACCTCCACATGCTCAGGCCCCGCTGCAGCTTGGGAGGCCCTGTACTGTGGAGGTCTTGGGCAGGAAATGTTGGCTCTGCCCCAGCCGAGAAGCGAGAAGTGACAGACCAGCTACCTGCACGCTGGGGCCTCTGCCCCCACCTCACCCTCACAGAGCCGAGCGGATTTAAGGAGGTGAAATGGAACACAAAGACCCCAGGCACACAGAGAGCTCGCACTCAGCCAGCTTGGAGGACAGAGGGAAGAGCCCGGAGGTGACAGCAGGCAGGGGGGGTCTCGGCCCTGGCTTTTCTTGGACCACAGGGAGCACCTGACAGGTAAGCCATGACACTGGGACCTGTCAGGGCATTCCTGCCGCCACGCCACATTAATGAGTAAAATCAAGTTTTGCAACCCTTCCGAGGAACTGTGTGATCTCTCCACCTGCTCAGGTTTCATCTGGGGAACAATCGAGAGACAGTCACAGGCTAGTGGCCTTGGGCAAGCTGGAGCCACACCTGTGGGTGTGGGTAGAGACGTGGCTGGCAGGCCGCAGGGCCCAACAGGACGCGGATGAAACTGTTCCTCCACCTCAGGGTGACATCCTCCGGGCTCGGGCCGCCTCACAGTCCCCTTTCCTGTGTCCTCCATCACGGCCCTCACGTGGGGCAGCCACACCGCCCAGCCCTGGCCCACACCTTGTTTGTGTTGGGATTCTAAGTGCAGGAATGCTTCTCATTTCCCTCTGAAACTACCGCCCAGTTTCTCCCTTCTCAGGACGGCTGTACATGAAAGATGCTTCAATACTTGAGTCACTGAAATGGGGAGGGCTTTAGGGTTCATGACGCCTCAGACTGACCCTAGGAGAAGAGGAAACTTCAGGGTTGTCCACCTGGCTGAGCCCAGGTGACAAGGTATCGTGGGCTTAGGCAAGGGCTCTCATTTGGTGCTGGGGCCGCTGAGTCGCGCAAATATCTGAACACCCTAAGAACCCCTAAACCCCTACCTCTTGGCCAGCAGCTTGTTCATCTCTTCCATGAGGCCTCCTCCTCCGCCCCCACTGCTTGCCCGATTGGCGTCAGACTTGGAGGTCCCGCTGGGACTGGAGCCTCCGGATGCATCTTCGGGCTACGGGGAAGGACCAGCGTTTAGTCTGCTGTCGTGGTGGACGTCACTCGAGAGGATCACGGGGACGTGTGTGAGTGTGGACATGTGATTCCCGCAGTGCAGAAGAGGCCCAAGGGGTCGAGTCCCATCCCCCCGAACAGGTGACAAACCAGAGAGGGACCGGGCCTGGCCGGTCACAGTGGATGCTCTCCTGGCGCGGAGCCAGCGCTCTTGCCGAGCCCAGTGTGACCCGAGGGGAGGAGACAATCCTTGGGATGGAAGCCAGCCTCCCATCAGAGGTGTCAGAGCCCTGGCCTCGGTCCAGGAGCTGTGCCTTCCAGCAGCGGGCGGGAGGGCTCAGGAGTCAGGCTGGGCCTGAGGGGCTGGTTTCCATGAGAAGCACTGATGGAGGGATGGACCCAGGGCCCAAGTCCAAACTGCGCCTGACGAGGGAACCACTTCCTGCCCTGCTGTGAAGGTCACCGTGAGGATCAGCAGCAGGTTACAAAGCTGCAAGCAGCTCCTGGTCTACCCAGGGCCGTCCTGTCCGGTTCTCACTGAAAACAGCCGGCAGAGGTGCATCCAGGTTGGGAGGGCGGGGCTTTGCTTGGGGGTCTCAGGGACAGGAGAAGGCTCCTGAGAAACTGGCCCCCCAGCCCATCCGGCCTGTGCTCAGGGACGCTTACCCGCTGGACCCTCCTCAGTTTGGCCCCCGCCAGGGCAGCAGCCAGTCCTGACACGGAGCTCTCGTCGTGGCTGGCGCCCTGGGCTCCTCCGGCTGGCAGTGGAGGTGGGGGAGGGGGAGTGGCCCCCGTGGGTGGTGGTGGGACAGGGGGTGGGGGTGGGGGTGGAGGCCCACTACACGAGAGGGGGGCGCTGACTGCAGATGAGGGGTGCCCCGGTGGGAGAGTGGGTCCTGAAACACAACAGGGGGGCTCAGTTAATCCCTAGCCCTCACTGCTTCCCGGGAGGGAGGAGGGACAGGTCAGCCTGCTGCTCTGAGGGAGCAGGACAGCTCAGGGTGCCTCTTCCACCCCCTTGGGTTGAGCTTGGCCCTGCTCTGGTCACTCCCTATGCCAGTCCCCTGGCTGGACCCACAGTGCCTGATACCCCTTGAGCTCAGCTACCTCTGTCCTGCTCTACTGGTGGGTCTTCCAGGGCGAGGAAGGTCTTTGGTGGCTCAGACTGTACTCTTTTCTCCTGTGTCCCTTCTCTGTGCCTTGCACCATCCTAGGCACCAGCAGACTCTGGTCCCTGAGATGCGACTGTGAGTGACCGTTTGTCTCTGGGGACTGTGGCAGGGAACTGGGTCACAGGGCTGACCGGGCCATACATCATGGAGCAATGCTGAGCGCTGGTCAGTCCCCTGTCCCTGTCTCCCCTCAACATCCCGCACCAGAGGCTGGGGAGAGGAGCCACCAAGCTGAGCTAACCGCCCACTCTCTCCTGTTCTCTGGGTCTCCTATTGTCATTGAAGGTGACTGGCACACGCTGAGACCTCTGTAGCTCTTCACAGAGGCCCAATGCCACCTCGGAGTGGGCTGCCACGGAGCGGTATGGGGAGCAGGCCTGTGGGCTCGCACCTGTGGCTGAGGTTCTTCTCTCTAGAGACTCCTGGCGCTGCTGCTCCATCACTTGTCTGAAAAACAAAAGAACCAGGGGGTCCACGGAGCACAGGCTGCAAGACTGGGTTTTGCCGGCTCTTTCCGGGGACCCACTGTGTGCCCTGGGCTGGGGGGGCTCGCAGTGAGCTTCCCTCATCCCCTCCCTGGCTCTGATGGCCACCGGGCTTGCCTCCCCCACTTAACAGAAGTTCAAGATCTCCAAAGAGGTGAGTGCCGGCAGCCTCCTGAGTCTCAGGCACCCCTGAACGGGGCCCCTGACGAAGGCTCAGGCGCCATGCTTTCCCCTAGGCTGGATGGGCCCCCTGGCTTCTGTGCCTGTGGCCTCAGCCGACCTGACCTTAAGCGTCCTGTCCCCACGGCACCTGGCTAAGTCCCGGAACAATTCCCAGGCACTGGGGGTTGTCAGAAGCGGACACTCGCGGGCACGTGCTCATTCTTTTCAGCACAGATGTAGCCGCAGGCCTGGGCTCCATGGCAGGGCCATGTGGTGCGGGCAGTGCAGGCCGTGAGCCTCGTGGGGAACCCACACGGGGCTCCTGACGGCAGAGCAGCTTCGGGCACTCTCACAGGCCGGTCGAGTGAGGACACTGACCCACAAACACGTCCGCAGAATCTGGGACGGTGGTGCTGGAGCAGGAGGAAACTCAGGAATCATGTGGACCAGGGACGGCAGCAGCCTCAGGGGTGTGTGCCCACCCTAAATGCCTGCTGTGCAGCATGGGGCAGGGCGCTTCGATGCCCACCTGGCTCAGGGGAGGCTGAACTGGAGGCCGGCAGTGTGTTTGCATGGCAGGGGGGCGTTGGGCTGTGAGTCTGCGCCCTGTGCATGGCGAGCTGCCTTTCCCTGTGCCTGGCACCGGGTTCCACACGCAGCAGCTGCTCAGTAAGTGCAGTTGCTCGCATCTTAGAGGAAGGTCACAGTTTACTGCAAAGACCACTCAGAGGGAGGGAGCTTTCTGGTTCCCATCCTGGGGTTCCTGGCTTTGTGGGCCTCCGATTCTTCTCCATAAAATAAGCATAATATCACCTGTTCTAGGGAGTTCTGTTAAAAGTTACACCTGGTACCTAAAAAATTACAGAACAGACCCTTTGGCATTAAAGGTGTCTGAACTCCCAGCAGCAGCTCCATTAGCCTCTCCCTCTAAACTGCCGAGACATCACCCGACACTCCAATCTGCCCAGCAGAATTCATACTTAGAAGCCCTCAGTAAAATGAGGTGTTTGGAAGCATTTACAAATCGGGCCGTGCTTATCACGGCTCACGGTGCCGGCTCCGTGTCAGCCACCTCTCCCTCTGTGTGAAGCGGCAGGCACCAGCAGGGCCCCTGCTCTGTAGTTTGCCTCCTGCAGTTCACAGACTGACTTCCAGGGGTGCTCTGGCCTGCGGGCAGTTGTCTGCTGGCAACACTGAACTGCCTGCAGCCAGCGGCCTCCCACGCCTTGGACGTGCATGCTGGTTAAGACAGTGCAGCCTGGTGATGTCCAACCAGTTCTGGGAGAGCAAGGGGGTCTGTTTAGGCCGAATGCCGGGAGCATCCTCTCGCAGTCCACAGTCCGGTAGGGCTCACTCATGCCCTCTGGGCCTCGGCAGCCCTGGGACCTGGCAGGGGGCTGAGCTGGGCTGGACCAGGCCCCAGTGCTGGTTCTGCCTCTAACTCTTGCCTCCTTTGGGCAAGCCCTCCCATTGCCCAGTGGGGGGTACAATGGGGCAGAGCCCTTGAGAACAGTTGCTGTTTTCCTGAGAGGCCAGAAGACAGGCCTGAGCAGTCAGTCAACATGGGAATCAGTGCAAAGGGTCTGTCCAGGGAGCGTTCCCTGCCCCCTTCATTGCTTGACCTGAGCAGAGTGAGGACTAAACTAACACTGTCATCCTCACAGTACAAATACCTGGAGGGTACTGTGCTCAGTGAATATGTCAAAATACCATGACTGCACTTATATATAGAATCTAACAAAAAACAAACAAACAAACTAAAACAGACTCACAGACGCAGAGGACTGCTGATGGTGCCAGAGGGGAGTGGACTGGGGGCTGTGTGAGAAAGGTGGAGGGACTGAGAAGCGCAGCGCGGTAGCTACAGAACAGTCCCGGGGATGTGGAGCACAGCACAGGGAGCACGGGCAGTCACACTGTAACAGCTGTATGCTGCCAGGTGGGTTCTGGGAACACGGAGGGGACCCCTTTGTAAATTACACAATTGCCTAACCGCTATGCGGTACATGAAACTAACACAAAATACTGATGTAAACTTTAACTTAAAAATAAAATAAAATAGACACACAAAAAGAATGAAAAAAAAAAATCCCTGTCATATTCAAATGGGGAAACTAAGGCCTGGGAACTGCTGAGGGTCCTAAGTACACGTCAGAGCAGAGGTGCTCGGAGGTCCTCCTCTCCAGGGTGAGGGAAAGGCTGGAGAGAACACCCGGAGGGAGGCTCAGGCCAGGCCAGGCTGGGACGTCCCTCCCACCCTCAGTCTGGGGCCCTACTGGCATCCAGCCACAGCCCTTGGGGTCCGGGCCTTTCCCAGAAGCTGGGGAGCATGGCGGGGATCAGGCCTACCTCCTGGCGCCGCTCCCAAGAGCTGGATGCAAAGCTTCACAGAGAGGCAGGGCCTGGCTGCCCAGGTTTAAGCGCTGGCCCTGCCTTTCCTGGCAACATGACCTGGAAGGCCACGCCCTCCTTGGCCACCAGGCTCCCTGGTGTAATGTCAGGACAACAGTCTGCCCTTCCTCTCAGTTCGCACACGGTAGGAGCAGCTCAGAGCAGGTGTGATGCCATCCTAGGGGCCATGCCCCCCAGGAGCTGCCTCCTCCACAGGCTGGCCACACAGGACATTGCCTCGGCCCTGGCCCTGGCTCACACAGCGCTCTCATGGCCTCCGCCACTTTAACCTTCCTGGGAGGTGAGTGGGCAGGGGGCTGGGGTCCTCCAGAGAGGCCGTGGTACTGCCCAAGGCCTCCAGTGGAGGAGGGTAGGGCCAGGTCTCACAAAGCCTTCAGACAGACCGGGCACCCTGGCCACGTGACCCAATCCCTTCCCGTCACGACGACTACCTCCTCATACGCCTGGATGGCGTGTTAGGTAAGAGCACAGCCCGCAGGACACTGCCTGGGTCACGAGGGCTGTGACGGGAGGCCGTGGGGCTCTCTGTGAAACCAGGTGCTCACCACCCTGGCAAAGCAGCAGTGGCCTGGCTCCCTCTTCCTCCCTGCTCAGGTCCGTTCCCTGTCCTGATGGGTGGCTCTGGGAGTCCTGGGCCTAGCTGTGGCATGTCCTGCGCTGGCTGAATGGTGCCCTGGCCACCAGGCCGGGCCCTGCTGGGGGGCATTACCTTCTCTGGATGTCCATCTCATCAGGAGAGGGGCCATTCTGCACCTGCCGCTGGGTGGACGGGCCTGCGGGGCAGAGAAGCACAGAGTACAGTGGTTAGTGGAGAAGAACGGCCCGGCAAACACACCTGGACCTGTCTCTACCCTCCTGGTCGGTCCCAGGAGGCATCCTTGACCTTTCGACAGGGGTTCTGACACCTGTGTAATAGCCGCCCCATCTCAGCCTCTCGGTCACCTCTCACCCTTTCTGTGGCTCTTCCGTTGCAGCCAATAAGTGGGATGGCGTTTTCACATGGTGCATATCACCCCTTTTGACTACCGACGCCTCTCTAACCACATCTGCTGTTTCCACTTCACTTGCCACTGTCCCCCGAAGCCACTGTAACTAAAATCACCAGTGCACTTGGTGTCACCGAACCCCGCAGACCCGTTTCTTCTGACTTTTGAGCAAAGGAACAGCCCTAGAGCAGGTACGTGTCAGAGCCAGGGTCAGCCCTGGGCTGCCTGCACCTATGGGTCTGCAGCTGTGGAGTGGGAGTGGCGGGTGGAGGCAGAGCTGTCACTGGGGCCTCCCAGGCCACACCCTTGCCCTGGACCCTGAAGGCAGGGCCTGGAGCAGGGGGAGGCCACGGGCCAGACTTCTGCCCCGACCGAAGAAAGAGCTGATTGTTCCTTCCCTTTGCCAACACAGGTGTCACAGGAAGTGTGGAGTCTCAGCGAGGGGAAGGGGCTTGAGCGGGTCTCACTAGGTGGGGCGGGGGCTTGTCTCCTCCCTAGGAGGAGGTGACAGCATCAGGCGACAAAACCCACAAGGTGCAGGAGGCCTCTCTGCAGGGACTTCAGGCAGCGGAGGGGTGAGTGGGCTGTGCCCTGGATCAAGGGCCTGGCGGGTAGGGTGACAGGATCTCAGAGCTGAAATGGGCCCTCTGATTGCGGGCAGCCTCCTGCCCAGCACAGGAATCCCGTGTGCCTCCCGGGCAGGTACTGCCTCTCAGGCGAGCAAGGGCTTTCTTACTGTGAGGTGCCAAACCCACCCACCCTCGAAGGCCCTATTTCCTCCACCATGTGATGCAACATGGTCTGAATACTCTTCTCTGCTTGACAGCCCTTTCCAGACCCTGTATTAGCCTCCCTATCTGACAGTTCCAGACTTCGCTGCCGGGGTCCCGGCATCTATGTGCTTCTGGCATGGTTTCCCTGAGCCATGCTTTGTGGCCTGCCCGCCCCCGTGTGGATGATCCTGCTGGTGGGTGGGGGCCAGGCTGGGTGGGAGGAGGTGGGGCCACCCAGCACTCGAGGAAAACTCCCCAGTGGACCTGCCACCTGCTCCGGCTCAATGCCTCCTGCTGCTCAGGGTAGCAAGGGGGAGGCCTGCGGATTTTTTAGAGGTGACTATCGATGTCTGGCGGTGGCCTGGCTGTAGTAGGAAGTAAGTGTTAGGTGCTTTCCCTGTCTCTCTTTTTTCTTTATTTAACACATAATTATGTGTTCTAAGACATTTATTTTCCTGACTATAAATAACATGTAATATATATTCAGTCTAACAGACATTAGAACATTTGAAAAGTTTAACAAAGAAAAGAACACTCTCAATTAAAAAGATCTGGAGGGACAAGCTCTTCCCTCGCCCGGCGGGCCAGGCTCAGGTCCCGGGCGCCTCCCTGGTCATCAGGAACCAGAGCAGGAGCATGAGAACACGGATGACGGCGGCAGCAGCTCTCCTCAACGCCCTGATTATACTCCCAGCCCAACCCGACAGCACTGCTCGTACCAGGTGAGAAAACAGCCCAGAAAGGGGGAGTGACTCGCTCAGGGCCTCACAGGCGGCAGGCGGCGAAGCCAGACTCAAACTACGCGCAAACACACTTTCTTTCTTAAACTCAACCACACTGCAGGTCGGATGGAGACTGGCTTGAGGAGGGAGAACACAGAAGGGGCGGCTGGCCCGCTGCCAAGGAGCTGGACCACAGGGTCGCAGCCTCAGGGGTGCACAGCCTCTGCCTGGGGTCCCCCAGCTCTGTCCCCCCCACATCCTGGCTGAGGCAGGAGGGAAGGCGTCCTGGCCCCTTTCTCTGCTGCTGAGCCCACGGCCTGAATCTGGAGGTTGCCCTTCTGGAGGCTGAGGCCCTGTCCTGGAGATCCTGTCTAGCGCCTGGAGCCCACCATACCCGGGCCAGGCCCCACCCTAGGACCGAGATCTTACACGTGGGCAATACTAGCTGCTCGAAGGTCTCTGCATCTGCTGCACTGGCCTGGTCACCGAAAGTGCTTGCCACCCCTCTGTCAGGACCCCAGATGGCAGCCAGCTGCCCACACAGTGGTCTGTCCTGATCTTGCGCGTGGTTCCCTCATCGGCCTGTAGAGCTGGGCTCCTCCCAGTCTCCCTGCCAGCCTGTCCTCCAGAGGTGGGGGATCTAACAGGGGCCCTTGCTGTCCCCAGAGGCTCTGGCCCCTGTACTTGAGACAACACTGGGTTGCATAAGACCTTCCATGCATTCTGCTTAAACTAAGAAATGTTAGTCTGATTTGAGTTCTGAGTGTCCTGAACATTAGGAATACAGTCTCTCCCTGGGGAGGGGTCTGCCCACTGGCCACAGTACCTGCAGCAGACGGTCTCCTGACTGATTCCCCCCCGCTGGCCTGGCTGCCTCCTGGCAGAGGCAGGGTGGAGAGACTGGGAGAAGGACTGCTCCCCCAGAACTGTCTGGGATCCCTTGGGAAATTGGTGGTACAGACATTTGTAGGTGTTTCCTCAGTGAGAAAATCTCAGGGTGGGGCACTGGGTGGCTGGTGGCCACTTCCCTGCCCCAGTGTTGAGTCACCTGCCTGATTCCCTGGTGGAGCATCGGAAGCCAGGGAGGTGGCCACAGGCTCACCTGTGTCACGGAGTCACCTCTAGTCACATCCCACCTCCAGGATCCAGGCGAGGGAGTGGGTGGGACCCAGCTCCTCCTCCACCCCACATCTCGTTAGTTACCGAGTCCCACTGCTGCTGTGTCTGAGACCCCGACAGAATCCATTGCCATGTGGCTGCCTCAGCATCTCCCTTCTGTGATGCCTCGGTCTACCTCGGGAGCCTTTTCCACCTTCCCTCTTCCTGCCTGCCCTCCACAATGACAGTGTAGACTACGCTCTGGAAACACAAGCCTGACCTTTATGGGGTTCAGTCCAAACGCCATCGAACAAGATTCCAGCCAACCCACAGCCACTTCTCCTGGGCCCGCCTCCCCACAGACCTGCCTCTCTCCCTAAGTCCACCAAATGCCTGCTCCCCAGCTGGAGCCCCCACCCTAGAGGGACACAGAGTGAGTGGTGGTGGCTCTGAGAGGTGAGGGGGGCTAGCCCAGTGCCATGGGGCTCATGATGCTGGCCTGAATCTGGGAGCTGACGGAAGTCAGAGGACAGCAGAGAAAACAACACTAGGGAAGGGGTGGGCCAGGCTTCAGCCATGAGCCCACCTGGGTAGGTGCTGACCCCGAGCCACATACGGGGACCCAGGCGAGAGTCAGCCTGGCTGACAGAGGCACTGATGTGGGCCAGACTAAAGGAGGCAGTGGCGCCAGGAGGTCTGAAGTCATCTCTGTTGGTCAGCGGTGTGTCCCTACTTGGACTGCCCTGAGGCCTGGGGAGGCAGCCGTTTCTCCTGTGAGCAGGTGCCCATGAGCTCAGGCACCTTCTCTAAAGGCTTCCGTACCTGTCTCAGACATGATCTGACACAGAATCCCACCGTGAGGGATCATCACGCCCAGGAAAGCTGCCCTTGTCTAACGGAGAGGGGCGGGGAGAGCAGATGAGGCTGGGCTCCAGGAGAACGCTGCAGAGCTGGGCGGGCAGGGAACAGGCGGGCCCAAGTCACGCTCGCCGTGCAGGGACTCTGCCAGCGCTGGGCCTTTGTCCCAGGACACAGCCTGTTCACCTCCACAGAGTCTGCCTTTCACGCTCCAGGGACAGAACTGTCCTGTTCTCCAGGTTCCCAGCACTCAACAGAGTCCTAGGCCTCTGGTCAATGCTCAGTAAGCATTTGTTGAAAATAAGTGACTGGGCCCTGGGCGAATGGTCTGCACATCTCCAGCCAACTGTGGAGACCAGGGTAGTGACATGTGTACAGCGCTCCTCACGGCTGGAAACTGGCTGGGCTGGGACTGGCTCCATGAGCCTCGAGACGTTGGAGCGGGTGAGACACTGCAGGACAACGGTGCAGGCACTTGGAACGCACAATGGGAAGGGAAATGGAAGAGAGAACTCGAGTTTATCGGGCAGTTTACAGAGAGCCCTCACTGAATCCTCACACTCCTCTCCATTTTCTCCACGAGAAGCCGGAAAGCTGGGAACATAAGTCACTAGTGGAATAGCTCCAGCCCCAGAACAGACCCCGCATACTGAAGCACGTGCTGGACTCCCCCTCCAGAGCAAGAGGGGTGAGGAGGAGCGAGGGTCCTTCAGAGGATCAGGAGGAGCTGAGCACATGAACCACGTGGGAGAGAGGGAGGGGTGGGGTGGGGCGGGCAGGAGCCTCAGCCCCTCAGCACCTGCTGGCCTCTGGAAGGGAGGCTGTGGGTCTGCCTGATGCTGCCTCCCGCCTGTCCCTGCCCTAGTGCTCCGTCCCTGGAGCGCTTGGGTGAGGGGTGTGCAAATGAGCCTGTCCCAGGCTCTCGGGCTGCCCTGGTCTGGCCTCTGTGCAGAGGGCTGAAGGTGTGATGGGACTTTGTCACAGAGGTGTCCGGGGGAGGGAGGTTCTAGCCGCTAGTGGTTTCCTCCCAGTGCACTGAGACCCACCTCGCTAGCACTGCCCCCAGCGGTCCCTGCAGGACCCGAAAGACGGTCAGTCTTTCCAGTGGTGGTGGCTTGGTGGCCGCTGGACAGTGAAGCAGTGCTTGTGCCTCCTCCATTCCCAGTCCCTCCCCATTCCTGGCTGGCCTCTTCCGAACTGTTCCAGTTTATACAGCCCCCCGAAGAGGGAACTTGGGCCCATGAGACCCCAGTTTTTGCTGGAGTTCTGCCACAAGTAATTATGAGGAGCCCCTCTCTGGCTCTCAGTTTCCTATAGAATGAGATGGACGGAACCAAGGCCATTGGGTTCCAATATCTGCAGTGTGAAGGGACAAGGAAGAAAATGTACCGGAATGGTGACAGTGGCCATCTCTAGACTGTGGGATTCTTTTCCTCTTTCCAACTTCCACATCAGGCAAATGAAGGTCGCCCTACCTTATACTAAAGACAAATGGCAGAGTCCCCACAGAGGGAAGAGCCCCCTGGGACCCAGCCCTGTGAGGCTGGCTGGCACAGGGCACAGACTGCAGTGGGCCACTGCTGACACCTCCTCCTGAGAAAGGCCAGCCTCCTGCCTCCCCATTAACATTTATGAGGCTGGGGGACACCGGCCCCCCGCTCCTCTGGGACGGAGGGACGGCCAGGTTTCGAGTTAGCCTCCATAGGAAAGGCATCCCCTGGGCCTCCGGAAGGGACGGAACCTGAGCTCCCAGGAGCTCCCGAGACAAAGGATCCAGCACCTGCTCCGTGAGGCTCGATGGGATTTCTGGCCAGCACACGACAGCCACCTGGTCGGGGCTGGGCACAGGCCCAAGCCCCGTGGCTCCCCTCCCCCATCTCTCTGGCTGGCTCCTCTCCTTTATCAAGAAGGCCCCTCCATTTTGGACTGACTTAGAGCCACACTTTGACATGCGGGGAGGCAGCCTTCTCAGGCCATTTCCTAGCACGTCTTCCTCTCTCGTTTCCAGGTTCCTGCTGCCAAGCAAGCAAGTGACCATGCGGGAACGGAGCCTGTGATCTAGGCCTGCAAATCAGAGTTGCCTTGCCAAGGCCACACAGGAATTGGTGGCTGAGCTGGGACCAGTGCCCAGGATGAATGTCACCCAGTCCAGGCGGTGTCCACCCCAGCATGCTGTGCCCAGCACCACCCCATCCTGCTCCTCCCTCCCCCCCGCAGCTCAGCAGCAGACACACTCCGACAGCCTCCCTTGTTGAACACCAGGTTCGTTGCTTGTTTATGCTACCCGGGTGCTTTTAGTGCCCTCTCTGCCCGGTTCTTACTACCGAGTTACTGAGTGTAGGCTTGCAGTGGGTTAAAGTGGGACCGGCAGAGTCAGCTGATGCATCACGCACTGCAGCCTCAAGGGGGGATCTCAGCACCGCCCCTGCCTCCCCTGGGCCATCAGTGTCTGTGCAACCCCAGGGTGACTGATGGCTTCAGCTGTGTCTCAGGGGCCCGAGTCTGCATGACCTGGGGGCCTGGGAGGTCAGCATGTGCAGAGGCAGAGACTCAATCCTGAGAGACTAAAGCCCAGGACCACAGTCAGGAGAGCCGACCTGGCGGCTAAGGGGAAAGTCTTTTCCCTGGGACAAGGGCAGCAGGAGCTGCTGTGCCACTCTGGGGCCAATGAGCAGCACTCCCTTCCCGAACTTCTCCTTGTACCGAGGATCCTGAGGGAGGAGCACATCCTAAATGCTGCGGAGAGCAGCTGGAACCCAGGTCTCCCAGCTTCTAGGCTGGGACACAGCCACCAGCCTGTGTGGCCCCTCAGGCTCTCAGGCCAGTGAGTTTCCCAGTAAAACTTTCTCCCTTTCCCAATAAGCTCAGTTCAGGACACACAAGCCTTTAAAAGAATCTCAAACAGAACGAAGTGCAATAAAAACCGGCCACCCGCTGACTGTGACAAAGCTCCTGCGCATCATTTTTTTTTGATTAATCTGCTCAGCTATCCAGGACAGGGCCCATCAGACCTATTTATAGATGGGGAAACTGAGGCTCGGACAGGGCGAGTGACTCGCCCAAGGCCACCTGCGTCTCAAGTGACCGGTGCTGCTGGGACAAGAGCCCTCATGTCCCGACGCCCAGTCTGCACGCTGCTGTTTCCGCCCGCCCCTCCTCCAAGGCCTGCGTGTAAACAGCATCCAAGCCCTCTATGGGTCAGTGGCAGGTACTTGGCCCCAAGGTCCAGAGTGCATGACCCTCCCCCGACTCCCATCCCAACCCCCAACAGCTGGGGTGGAAGGAGGGGCCCGTCACCTACAGTTCACTCTGCAAAGCACGGTGCAGTCGCAGTGGCAGAAGCAGAAGCAGTGGAAGGTCCACTCCCTGCTGACCATTACGGGCAGGCCCCTGGGCGCAGTCCGGGAGGCGCGCTCCTCGCATCCTGGCCACTTACCTCTCCTTCCTCAGCTGCCTGGCTCCTGCAGTGGGAAACCGATCCTCAGGCGCCCGTCAGATGGGCTTCACGCTTCAATCTTTAATGTGGCTTCCCGGCTAACCTATCAGAACCCTCCTGTCTACCTGATTCCAGGGAGCCCCGGGGCCCGGGGGAGGGTCTGCCAGAGGAAACCTCCTGCCACGGCTCTCCTCTGGCCCCCTGTGGGTGTGGGCACGGAGCCAGAGGGAACAGGTGACTGGCCAGAGGAAGAACCCCGGCCCTGTTCAGCTGGGCCACCCCTTCCACCTCGGGCCATGCAGGCGTCCCCGCTGTTCCTTGGCCTACCTTTCCGCACCATCGTACCTGCGGCTATCCTAACATGCTCCGGAGAGCCCCGTTTGTTTTTCTTACCAGCCCGACCAGCTCCTAGGCCTGCAGCAAATGGATTCCTCAACCTGCCAGCAACCTGCCGTCCTGTCACCACACCTGCAGCAAGCTCATCTGCACTTCCCCAAATGGCGAACCCACAGGAGTAACTCGGGTCCAGGCTGGGCATCTGTCCCCCTGGAGCACTCCTGGGTCCTCTCCTACCCCGCTGCTCTGTCCTAAGGATTGCACCCACTGCCCACATGGAGCTGCAGTTCACCCCCCTGAGCCATGAGCTCCTTGAGAGGGAAGCCCAGGCCTTACCCTGCTCTGGACCCCAGCACCCTGCTAGGGCCTGGCACAAAGTGCGCAGAGAACGTCGGCGGAACAAGCCCAACTCTCCCTGTCTGACCCCAAGTCAGCACTTTCTCACAAAAGCCATGGCTCTTCCCAGTCCACTGTGGTTTCTCCAGCTCTCCGCCCTCTACTTGTCCCAGAGGGGACAGAAACAGCAGGAAATGCTGTTTCTCCCACATCTGTCTTTCAGGTCACCTTCTCTGCCCTGCCTAGATCCCAGACGCATGCTCTCCTACTGGGGGTCTTCCGACAGCCCACACCTGGTCTCTCTGCCCCAGGCTCGTACCTTTGAGCCCCTGCTTTCAGGTGACACAGAAAGCTTAGCTCCTCCATGCTGTTCCCCAACCAGTGGTTCCTGCTGGTTCCCCTGGGAAATCCTGCTTCGGGCCCTGAGGCCTCCTGCACTCTGACTTGCCTGGCCCATCCCCACTGCCTCCTCCAACCCTGTGTCCGCACTAGTGACCTGCCGGGGCCAGGCACCATCTCCCTTAGAGTCTTCCCTTGTCTGATACTGATTGCTCCCTCTTCACCTCCCTGGTCTAAAATGCAACTGTGCAAAACACGAATGAGTCTGTAAGGCACAACGCTGGACTTGAAAGGAATATGAGGAGCCCCCACTCACTGCCTAGTAAGGTCATCTGAAGGCTGGCATCTCCTCTCCCAGCCCAGGGCTTACTCGGGCCCTGCCTACCCAAATCCTTCCCCAGACATTAGCACATCGGTTCTAGTGGGCTCTGCACCTTGAGCTGAGTCACTTTCTCTCCCTGGGACCTAATCCACGGCCCTCCACCCCCGAGCTGTGCTGGAGAGGAAGCATCTGATACCAGCGGCAGCAGTGCCCACCATGTACTGACTGCTCAACCAGGCTCCGGGCGCTGTTCTGAGCACGTGGACTTGAAGCCACTTACAGCTAAATGGAGTCCTGGCTCGTCAGGTACTGTGTGACCTCGGGCAGGTTACTGAATCTAACTCTGTTTCCTGTCTGAGAATTAACCAAAGCACCGGTTGTCTTGGTGTGTGGATCAATGGCATGCTGATCAGCCTAGAGTGGATACAGGGCAACTCGACAATACCTGTCTCTTCCCCTGCTCAGTAGTTCTGAGTGGTTAGCATTTCATAGTGAATGCTGTCTATTAAATTCTCATAACAATGCACGAAGGGGCCAGGGGTGGCTACCATTACCCCATTGGGCCATGGATGCCCAGAGGGAGGAAAAACTTGCCTGCATCAAATTGACGAGTGACAGCCGGAACCAGATCGGGCCTGCAGCCTCAATCCCATGCTGTCCCCACAGCTCCCGTCTCTGTGGAGCCACCTCTTCCATGGGTTCTGTTGTGAAGACTCCCAAAGGAGAGGCCTCAGTGCAGCACCCAGCAGTCAGACATCCAACCTGAGACGTGCCTGCCGGCAATGGGCCACTTGGCTTGCAGGAGGGGCACAGGGATATGTCAGGAGGAAGGCGCTGGAGAAACTGAAAGTGAAGTTGTAACCAGATCTGGGGGCTCAGCAGATTCTTGTGTTAATTCTCTATCACTTCCCACCAGAGAAGCTGTGCTGGATGGGATCACAGACTCTCCTGCCCTCCCAGGTGGGCAGTGCCCACCCAGCAGGGCTCAGACCCTGGCGGAGCTGGATGCCCAGGAGGGGAGTAATGACATTTCAACATCAGTGTGTGCAAAGGGGTCAGGAGGGACAAGTGCCACTGAAACCAGGCGGCTGGCTGGGTTTGAATCCGATTCTGCTGGGGTCCGACGTTCTGAGCCAATTTCTCCATCTCTAAGATGAGGGTCTTGGCTGATATGACCCCCCACAGGGCCCTTTCTCACACCATGAGCCTATGAGTTTGTTAATGAAATGTATTTGTTTCTTCAACAAGTACTCCTAATTTTTACTCCAACGGAGGGAAGGTATTCCCAGAACAGATCTCCTTGAAGCCCGTGCACTCCCTGACTCTACCCCTGAACTGGAATGGGCCTTCCGATCCATGGTTGGGCCCCCCAACAGCTTGGTGTGCTCCGGGGGTATGTGGAGAAACAGGGAGAACGCTGACCACCTTCTACACCGAATGCTAAATAGTTCAAAACAGGGAAATATTCGCAGAGTAGAAATAAAATCTGCATGTGTTTTTACAACACAAGACTTTCGAGGGCTCAGGAGCTTGGGGGTCACTTTAGGCCACACACACACCAGACAGAAGAAAGGCAGCGGCTGGGTATGTAACCTGACCGGGAATTGAACCAGCAACCTTTCAGCGCATGGGACGCTGCTCCAACCAACTGAGCCATGCGCACTAGGGTAAGACCTGCTCCTTCTCTTGAGGAGCGAGGGAGTTAGCCCTGTGAGTGTCATCATTTTGCCCCACACCAGTCACGACTCGCCGTGTAGAGGGGTGGGAGCCTGGGAAAGTGTCTCGGGACGGGTGCTCCAGCAGCAGGCTGATTTCTTACGTGCTGACAGTTTAGCAACCAGGTTCCCATCTGCTTTATCACCTCAGCCTCACAGCTTCGTAGGTGGCTATTAGGTTCATTTTAAAGCTGAGGAAACTAAGGCTCCAAGTGGTGAAATGACTTGCTCAAGGTATCACAGCTGCTATGTGTCATGGCCTGGAGCATGGGACTGGCACCCTGTCATCTGTCCCCTGAGTCTGTGTCATTTTGTCAGTCACCTGTGTTGCCCATAACTGCTCACTGTGCCCAACCCAAGGCTCATTAGGCAGGCCTGGCGAGGCAGCATTCCGCAGGAACCATTTGCTCTGTCACCGTCTGACTGGGCGTGGTCCAAGCTGACCTATGGAAAACTAAATGCCCCAAAGATGTCTTCCGTTAGTGCCAGGGAGAGAATCCCGGGGCTGGTGGCAGGAGGTACTTCTCCAGGAGGGAAGTGCAAACACACCAGCATCTTCAAAGGAAGACAATGGCGGCAGCAGGGTGTTCAGAAGTTAGGAGTCCCCAGGAGGGATAAAAAGTCCCATCAATGTGCAGAGGGAGACCCCAAGGGTCAGGCAGTCTCTTCTGCTGGGGTCTGGCATTCCCAGCCAGTTCCTCTAAGACGAGGGTCTGCTTGTTCCACCAGAATCCTCTTACCATCCGGTCCTCCCCACCTGCCTTCAACTCTGCAGGCTCAGGCCAGGCCCTGCTTTCCTCACCCCGTGTCCCAAAGCACAGGCTGCGGCATCACCCCAGGAGCTGGTATGGTTAACTTTTCAAATATTAAAGAAAAGAGTAACTACAAGTAGCTACAGTCATTTACAGCTGACAAAGAACTTGTGCAAGCATCAACTCCTGCCACCCTCACAACAACCCTGTGAGGTAGGTATGACTAGCCCACTGCAGATGGAGAAATGGAGTTTCTGGGAGAAGTGACTTGTCCAAGGGCACACCCTGCACAAGTTATACTTGAACCGAGGTCTGAGTTCACGTCTGATGTACACGCACCTCAGGGCCACAGCAACTGCAGGTCTGTGGACACTGGGCTGCTGGCTGGGCAGGCGCGCTCCGTCGTCAGGGGTGGTGCGAGTTGGGCCAAGGTGACGGGTGCGATTTCTGTGTGAGACAATTCTATGTGCCATGTCCCTCAATCACAGATAGCACCCCTCACCTTGCGCCCAGGTCAGGCTTGAGTGCTGCTGCTTCAGGAATGTCGCCTTGGTCTTCAGAGGATGGTGTGATAGCAGGAAGCGCCAGGCTTATGAACAGACAAAACGGATGCGGGACAAATGGCGAGTCCCCCACTCAGCAAACACCCAGGACACGACAGCCCTTCTTCAGGGCGCCTGCCCTCAAGGGCTCACAGTCTAGGAAGCAAACCACGAGTCCAATCCAGGGGGACACAATGTTTAGAGCGAGGGCAGGTGGGCAACAGCGGGCAGGGTGCTCAGAGTGGGAGCATGACCCCATCAGACGTGGCTCAGCACAAAGCTGGGGTGGGGTGGGGGGGAACTGCAGTGAGCAAGGGGCCGACTGTGAAGGGCCTGGTGGGAGTGACCTTGCTCTTTCGAGAAGTCACACTGGAAGTGCTAGCAGGGACAGACTGAAGAGGGGAGAGAGGCTGCCAGTCAGGGTCCTGCTTTAACCCTTTGCAGTGGTTCTCAACCTGTGGGTTGCGACCCCTTTGGCAGTCGAACGACCCTTTCACCGGGGTTGCTTAAGACCATCCTGCATATCAGATATTTATATTACGATTCATAACAGTAGCAACATTACGGTTATGAAGTAGCAATGAAAATAATTTTATGGTTGGGATCACAACACGAGGAACTATTTAAAGGGCCAGAAGGTTGAGAACCACTGCCTTAGAGGGAGGCATGTGAGTGGGGCTGAGGTGTGCAGCCCTGTGGATGTGGCAAGAGCTCCCGGGCTCGACAGAGCGTTGGCTCCGAGGACCCGTGACCTGACTGGATTGAACGCTGGAAGAAGAGGACGTGCCAACTGGTGCTAACTGTCACGATGGAGCACAGGGAAGTTGGGTCTGTCACGTGGCTGCAAAGGCTTCATCAAGGCTTCATGGAGGAGCAGATTCTGCGAGCAGGAGTGGGGCCTGGAGGTGTGGGTGGAGGTGAGAGGGACAGCAGCAGGGGGCATCCTGTGAAGTGGCCCGTGCCCTGTGAGACCTGGCGGGGAGCAGAGCGAGCGCCGGCCTGACCCTGGGTGCATCTGAGCAAAGGCTGCGCCAGCCCCAGCCCGCCTGGCACTCAGGAGCGGCCAGCAGAGGGCAGTCAGGAGCGGAGGCCGGGGAGGGGCAGCTCCTCGGGCTTCCAGGCATCCATGCTGGCCTCCTTCCTGTGTCTGAGGGGAGTAAGCCCAGAATGTCTTCATCTTAGTGGAAAAAAGTTCATAAAAGGCTTATGAGAAGCAGAATTCAGCCCGACTCTGACCCTCTGAGGGGAACAGGGTGAGGAAGCGGCTGTCTGGGCAGGAGTCCTGCCTGGGCGTCCCCTTGCTCACACTGACACTGACCTGGACGGGGGTTAGCAGGGACCTAGGAAAAGGTGGGACACACTTACCACCCAGCCTCAGGACAGTCACATCTTGAAATTCCGCATCAATGTTATCACAAGCAAACCAACTAAAGGACGGCTTACTGTTAAGCCCCGAGGCTGAGGGAAACGAGCGCTTCACGGAGTATTTTCACCCGCCCGCGTGCTTCCCACTGAGCTACCAGGTGTTTCTCCGAGCCCAGAGCCCAGTTGGTAAAACAGAGCGGACCTACTCCAGCTGCGTCAGGGAGAGGACCCTCCCTCGGAACTCCTCAAAATGACCAGTTTGAAACTCACTGCATTCATCCCCAAACTGGAAACGAAAGGGGTCGTTGACTGTTCTGCTTCTGCTCCAGTCCTGCCCACCCCCCCACACCTGCCTCAGCACCTGGAGGCTCCTACATCTAACCGTGGGCCAGCTAAGGCCTCTGAAGGAAATCCACATCACGCACTGAGCCTGCACCCCAGAGGCCTGAAGTCCTCATTTCCAGGCCCAGGCTGCCCTGGTCAGCGCGTCTTCAGAGCTCCTGCCATCAACCTGTGCTTTGCGTACACCATGACCTCACTGGAGATAAACATCACCATGCCGTTTTACAGACGGGAAGCTGAGGCTTGGAGAGAGTCCTGGGCAAGGTCAGACAGCATATCTGCTGGGTGGCTCCCAACGTCGACCCTGTGAATGAACTCCATGCTACTGTCCCGGGGCCAGTCCTGCCTCATTAGTCCAGGTGCTGGGACACGTACCCCAGCATCCCTCTCCGCTCAGCCCTGGGTACCATGGGCCCACTGGACATGTCTCTGGGCCCAGGCCCCGGTGGTCTGAGCGGACGGCCTACTGTATGCCATGGGGGGCTCTCGGGCTCTCCCTTCTCCCTGATACACTCGGGCTCAGTCACAACATGAAGCGTGGCCAGCTCCCCTTGTCACTCCCACCACCTCCTGGGAGTGTCTGTGACTGTGATGATTAGAGATTGTTGGACCTTCTGACCTGGGAAGAGTTTCTTGGGGTAATCTTAGTGGGAG
>PVJC01017111.1:0-32896 GCA_004026665.1 Murina feae
TTTGGCTTAGGCATCATGATGTTTTGTAACAAAAGAGCTTATTGAGTAGGAGGCTTATTTAACTTGGTCCTGAGGGTCACACTCCTACAACATGTTGTCTCAACAGATTCTTACTTACCCGGCTCCCAGACTGAACGTTTGGAACAATCACTTTGAAGTTTCTTGTGGATATTAACATCATTAGTAAAACTGTGTATGTAAACATATGTTGTGAGCTCGTAAAATCATGTATGTAGAGTTCCTAGTGTGTGCCTGGCACATAATAATTGGGTAATAAATTGTTGTCATTTTTAAAAGTTATTATGCTGAACAGTTGTTTTAGGCAAAGCTTTCAATGTAAAGCGGAGCTTTGACATGCATTTTACGTTAAGTGGAGGAGGAACGTGAATAAGGAAAGAGAGCCCAGCGTTCATTTACAGGTGAGGCCCAATCCAGGATAAATGAAATGAGTCAATCATTTCCCGGAGCATGCCAGACCTCTGAATTTTGTCGTCCGGCTGCGGAGGATTAGAGACTGCTATTAAGATTCCCCTTCCTTGGCCCGGTCCAGTTCCCTGATTGGGGAGCCGACAGTGAGTCACCCTGAGAAGGGGAGCAGAAGAAAAGGGGAGAGGCACGCGCCCCGGGGATGGAGGAGAGCCGCGGGACAAACTAGAGCAAGGGAGCCTCGGAAGGAAGAGGAGGGGCAACTGCGCGTGGGGAAGAGAAGGAAGAGGCGTCCGGGGCAAGGAAGGGAAGGGAGTGGAGGAGAGGAAGAAAGAAGGCGGGGGAAAAACAAGGGGGCGAGCGGGGCGGGCCGGGGAGGCGCCCGGGGCGGGGCAGCCTCTCGCCTCCGGGAGGGTGTTCGGCGCGGGGGCCGCGCGGGGCGGGGCCGCGGGCACTCGAGCTTCGGCGGGGCTGCCGGGAGCGGGGCGCCCAATCCTCTTTGCGTCCAGGCTTGGCTCCGAGGGACATGTCCGCGCCGCGCTCGCTGCGCGCCCCAGGCTGCTAGCTTCTCCGGGACTTGCTGCCCGCGCGGCCCCGCACCTGGCCGCGGCCCCAGGCCGGGCTCGGGCTGTAGCGCGCCGCGGGCGGGCGGGCGGCTCGTTGGCTGGCGGTTCGCGCGGACCGCTGCAGACATGGGGCTGCAGCCCCTGGAATTCAGCGACTGCTACCTCGACAGTCCGTGGTTCAGGGAGAGGATCCGCGCCCACGAAGTGGAGCTCGAGAGGACCAACAAGTTCATCAAAGAGCTCATCAAGGACGGGAAGAACCTCATCGCGGCCACCAAAAGTGAGCGGAGACGTGGGCGCGGGTGGGCTGCGGCGCGGCCGGGAGGAGCCTCTCCCCGGGGGAGACGGGCAGTCCCCTGCCCGAGGCCAGTGACCGGAGGAACTGGAGGTTCAGTCGGACCGGGAGGCCTGGGGTCTTTTCTCCCTGGCTCCCAGGCAGCGGGTCGCAAGTTCCCTTTCCCGCTCCTGCCCCTCCTCGATAGCCCGGGCCAGGAGCCGTGCGGGAGAGCCTCGTCCGGGAGCCCGCCGGCCCCAGATGGGCGTCCCTCGGTGCCGCGTTCCCCGCCAGACTGCCCTAGAGCAAGTTTAATGCACCCTACAGCTGCGCGCAGCCTCCTACAAAACAGAAACCATCAGTTTTACTAGTTTTGTCTTGTGATCTTTCAAAAGAACTTCCCTAAGGGTTCTTTGAAAACCTGGTGGGTGTTGAATTGCGCCCTTCTTTTGTCAATGTCTGATCTTCCCGGACAGTCTGGAGACCTTCCCTGGGCTAAACCAGAAAGTCCACCTGGCGTTGTGTTGCTTTCCGCGCATTCCTGCCCTCCTGCGCTGAGGAGGGGGGCACTGATGGGCTTGTAAGGGTGAGCAGCCAGCCAGCCTGCCCTCTGATCCCAGGGAGCGCTGCTTGCAAGTAGGGAATTCCACCTCGGTCAAGCTGGCTGCTTTCCTCACTGGTTCCTCTCTATCTTTAAAAAAGAAAATTATATATATATATATGGCTTGGTTTCAGAGAGAGGAAGGGAGAGAATCATTGATGGGCTGCCTCCTGCTGGGAATCGGACCCACAACCGAGGCATGTTTCCTGACTGGGAATCCAACCATGACCTCCTGGTTGGTTCATGGGTCCACACCCAACCACAGAACCACATTAGCGGGTCTTTTCTCTATCTTGGAAGACTTGGAAGTGAAGTGGCCACAGTAGGAATTGTGTGTGTATTTATATCTGTCTGAGTGTCTAGGGGGAAGGTGGGCCAAAATTTGTGCTGGGACACTGCATTAGGGATGGTGCTGTTAATGGGGAGACATGAACTACAGGTGTGGGCCGACTCACCACACCTGTAACCCATAGCCTGTTCTGAGGATGTCTCTAGTGCTCCCTGTTCTGTTTTTTAAAAAAAACAACCCCTGCTCATACAGCAGAACGGTGGGGGCAGTTATCTAGTCCTGCAAATCTGTGCTAGGGTCTTTATCTCTTCCCTGGTTTCTCAATTCAGTGATTTTCAGCCTTGGCAGTTTGACTCTTGTATGTTTATAGCCATCACCCCTATGAAAAATACTCCATGTCACTGTCTCCTCTCCTTCACATTAAGGAAGATTAAACATACTGAACAAACTGTGTCAAGTCCCCAGCACAGTGCCTGAACAGTAAATATCCATTTAATGAATAAGGTGGAATATGGTTCAATGAGAAGAATTTAGTGAGCCATCCTTTTAATTTTGGAAGATGCTTTGGATAATATCCAAGGTCCTTTTTGGTTCTGTGACCTCTTTGATGTTGCAAAATGAGGATTTGGAATCACTTTGTTTGGGACATGTGTGCTTATTTGGTCGATGGCTCTCCAGTGTCCATGGCATTGGGTATGGATGGGAAATAGGGAGGGAATGAAAATATGTAGGAGTGAGTGTAAAGAGGCAGAGGCCAGGAGAAGGGCCACACACAGTGATTATGTACCTGGTGTGAACCAGTGTCCCTGGCTGGGGGAGCCTAGCCTTCCCTTACTGGCTGTAGCAGCTCTCTCAGGAGCTAGGGAGCTGAGGAGAGAGGCTTTGGTGTGCAGAGAGACAGATGGCAAAGCCAGTTTGGCCACTGGTAGAAAGCTATTTATGTGACTGCATATTAGCTTTTCTGCCAAGCAGGACACATGCCTGGTGTGTTCCAGCAGCAGCTAGTGCATCTGGGAAGTGGGGGGAGGGCAGCTGTCAGCCTTCCTCACCAGAATGTATACTTTGGTGAGTTTGTGAATTGGTATTGTATTCCTTTTGATTCTTGTCCTTTACCATAAGAAACACAGTTTATAATCATGCTAAAGAGAGCAATCAGAAAGTATCCTTTTTATTATCATATTTAATTAACTTAAATTCTTTCCCAGAAGATGATAAGAACACAGCTTTCCCTTACAAGCTTTTGTCAAGTTAGGAAGACACTGCCTTTACCCAGTTTACTCCTTAAACTTTACGCCTAGTTCCTATAGAAGATTAAGAGAACTGGACATCCACCTTCACTGTTAGGGCCTGGCTACATAATTGGGCAGGTCGCTTAATTCTTTTTGTGTCCAGTTTCTCTTGTCCTACTTCTAAGAGACATTAGTAAGGTTCTGCAGTGTTTGGAAATTGCTTGATTAGTTCATTTGAAATTGCAGCCTAGGTCAATCATTTGCCTAACTAGTTGGGCCCTTCCTAAGGTGACCAGATTTTAACATTGGTAAAGTGGGACACCATTGACTGGCGGGGGAGGGGGGGGTGTCTCTTTTTTTAAATTATTATTATTACTTAAAATATTACAAAGAGTAGTACATATGTCTCTTTCCAAAAATCAGGACTTTTTTAAAATGCCGCGGGACAAATTGTTAAAAAGCGGGATGTCTGGTCACCTTAGCCTTTCCATAACATCAGAGTCAAGAAGTCCAGGAAGGACATGAGGCAGAGGGAAGAGCTGCAGCAAGAATTAACAATAAGTTAGGGCAGACTGCTTATATTTTAAGGTGTTTACATTGTTTTTTCAAACATGGATTTTTGTGTGCATTTTTAGAATTGTGTGTTTAGTGATTTCTGTTTTTAATTGCCCTGTTAGATGACTCCTGCAGGCACTAAATACTTGTTAGGTTTATGTAATTGTGAGGTCTTGTGCTTTGAATATTCCACAAATGTGGAAAGACATTGGAGGGAGTTCTGTGGAACCTGAAGGCTAACTGTGGAGTTCAGTTATGTAGCAATCAGAACATACTTAGCACCTACAAATATTGGGGTTGAGATAAAAGAGAGGTAATTGAGTTCATTGTCCTTGAGTTGAATAAAGTTTAATCTAGGGGACATGTCCTCTCTGTATTGTGCTAAGTTCTTGAAGAAACAAAGGATACTCAGACACACATGGTAAAAAGTTAGTTCACTGACAAGTCAGTATTCTGACTTTGCCAGGATCAAGACTTGGTTGTAGGTTAGAGTAGAGAAGATTTGCTGGGACTTTGGGAACTCATTGGTGTTGTATGTAAGGAGTAGCACTTTGTTAGATTGAAAACAGCCGAGAAGAAACCAGAAACCAACAGTGTCTGAGGATGATGAGGAGACTGGTTTGGCTGGAATAGAGATTTCATTTTGGGTAGTAGAATGGGATGAATGGAAAGGTCCGTTTCAGGTTATGGAGGTCCATAAAAGCAAGTTTGGGAATGGGGACTTTATATCCTATGGAGAATGGCTGAAGGTTTTTCAGCAGAAGCTGAACATAGTGGGAAAGAGATGGCTGAGATAGTATGTGACATTGGGTGCGGTGGAGATAGCAGTGAGGGTAAGAAGGAGCTCCAGGGACAAGAGTCTAGGATCCTTGACTTCTATTGTAGAGTGGAGATCATTCACTCAATTCAATGGGGTCTTTGTTTAAATGGTTTTTAGTCTTTTATTTTTTCACCCTACTCCTTTCCTTTTTTTCCTTTTCCTGTCCCGTCCTGTCCCATCCTGTGTCCTCTTTCAATACAGTTTAAACTGTGTAATTTAGAGACTTGTGATCTGTAGAAATGTATGGCATATTTTCCAGAAATAGCCATAAGCCATATATGCTTTTTTCATAAATTTTATGTTAGACATTCTTGAGAGGATATATTGTATGCTGGAGGGAAATACATATTTTTATTATTTTATTTTTTATTCTCACCTGATGATATATTTACTGATGAGAGAGAGAGAGAGAGAGAGAGAGAGAGAGAGAGGGAATATCTATGGGAGATGGAAACATCGATGGATTGGTTGCCTCTCGTACTTGCCCTGAGCAGGATGGGAACCTGCATCCTGAGTATGTGCCCTAGCTGGGAATGTAACTGCCACCTCTTCAGTGCATGGGACGGCTTTCCAAACGACTGAGCCTACTGGCCAGGGCCCAAAATACACACTTTTAAAACAAATAATTCTTACAGTCACTAAGCACTGACATGGGTATATAAAATGCTTTTTAGTAAACTTAGATGGTCTAGTGTGTGTGTTTGTGTGTGTGTGTGTGTGTGAGTGAGAGAGAGAGAGAGAGAGAGAGAGAGAGAGAGAGAGAAGGGAGGGGAAGGAGAAGAGCTGGAGGGGCCCTTATATGTGAGTCTGCTCTTATCACAGGGAAAGAATGTTAGTGGCAGCCAGGACTAGAATTTAAGTCTTGCAAGTCTTGGTTTTAGTACTTCTTTTAGGCTTTGCTATTTTAATGATTTTCACCCTGTTTTCCTCATGACAACATAAAAATTCCCTTTTGCTAGTTTTCTGTTTATTGTTTCCAAGAAATGGTTCATGTGGTAATTCCTTTTGGAGAAATTTCTTAAGTTGCTGTTGCATCGAAACATAGGGAAATTTGGAAGACTTAAACGAATTTCACTTTGTAAACTCAGTTTCCTCATTTGTAAGATGGGACTGCTGCAGAAAGCCTGGAGGATTGACTAAAATGGTGTGAAAGTGCATGGAAAACACAGATGTTGAGTGGTTGTGTAGATTCTGCTGTTTGTCCAGGCAGCGTTTTTTCTCTGACAGTCCAAGTTTAGTGCAGGGGTCTATACCTTTCCCCAAATGACTCAGGGGAAAGTGGTTAGGGCTAATTCTGATTAGTCTCACTCAGTGGTTCTCAACCATGGCTGACCTTTAGAATCACGTGGGAAGCTGTAAAAAAGACGTGCAGTCGAGGTTGAGAATCACTGAACTCTAACTCAGTTGTAGTAAACCTACTTTCTAGGCCAGTAACTGGTTTGAAAGTGAGGAAATAGCTCAGTTCTGGCCAGTGAGACATGGTGGAAAGTCTGCTGGAGACTTGAGGAAAGATTTCCATTTGTGTGAGGGGTCTCATGAAAAGGACTCTTCACTTTTCTGTGGTGTCTGGTTGTGTTGTCTAGGGCCTCTGCCGCCATCCTGGAACTGGGAGTGAAGCCAAAGCGAGGACTGTGGAGCAGAGAGGTAACTGAGTCTGATTTTTGATGTCACTGTGGGAGCCATGAGTTGTCTGTGCTGGAAGCCCACCTATGGCTATCTTGTTGAATGGCATAAGCCAGTTTCAGTTGGGTTTTCTGCTACTTAGCACCCTAATTTTTTTATTAAATTTTTAAAAAAGTGTTACACATGTCTCCTTTTCCCCCCCATTGACCTCTCCCCAGCCATTCCACCCCTCAGTACATGCCCCCCACCTCACTACTGTCTGTGTCCATGGGTTATGCTTATATGCATGCATATAAGTCCTCTGGTTGATCTCTTACCCCCCACCCTTCCCTGCCTTCCCTCTGAGATTTGACAATCTGATGCTTCCATGACTCTGGATCTATTTTTGTTTATCAGTTAATGTTGTTCATTATATTCCACAAACGAGTGAAATCATGTGATATTATAATTTCCCAAACTGGCTTATTTTGCTTAGCATAATGTACTTCAGGTCCATTCATGCTGTTGCAAATGATTAGAATTCCTTCTTTTTTTTTTTTTTACAGCAGCGTAGTATTCCATTGTGTAGAGGTACCATAGGTTTTTAATTCATTATCTGCTGATGGGCACTTAGGCTGTTTTCAAATCTTAGCTATTGTAAATTGTTTAGCACCCTAATTTTGATGGAGTGGTATAATTGGAAATTTTGCACTGCTGCTATTAAGTAGAATTTACAGAGGTATAGAATTAAAATGCTACTTATAGATAGAATTTTTTTCTAAGTGGGAAAGAATATTCATATATATTCTTTGCCCCAAGAAATCACATGGACACCCTTGCCCCCTGCCACCACCTTCCTTCCACACTTCAGGGCATCCATCAACTGCGATAAGTCTGAAACTCTTGCTTGGGGGTTATATATACTTCAGGGGGCTGGTCTCATACATGAATGTAGACTTGCTGTAAAAATAATTGCTTTCAAACTGAAACTGGGTGGTGGACCCAGGCAGGCTGTACTTGATAAGGCAGGTGGTCCCTGATTCCGTTTCGATTAGTTCTCGTTTAGAGCCCTCTAGCAGCTGGGGTCGTGTTTATTTAGATTTTTTTACTGGTCAGTTTACTGGTCAGTTAGCTGATGTCTTCTGAGTCTCTCTGATACATTGCCTTTTCCCTTTCCTCCCAACTGCTCAGGTTTCTTCCACACCTCCTTTTTGCTTAGTTTTCTATTGTGGGGTGTGTGAGGGAGACTAGAGAGCATCGTTGACTTTCAGAAGAGGAGGATATTTTTGTGCTTAATATTTTTTCCCTTTTTTTAAAAAAAGTATTTTTTATTGATTTTTAGAGAGAGAGGAAGAGAGAGAGAGAGAGAAACATTGATGCGAGAGTGATTAGCTGCCTCCTGCACGCCCCTACTGGGGATAGAGCCCTCAATCCCAGCATGAGCTCTGACTGGGAATTGAACAAGCAACCTTTCCATGCACAGGACAGTGACCAACCAATGGAGCCATTTAAAAAAATACTTATTTTTGTTTATTTCAGAAAGGAAGAGAGAGGGAGAGAGAGATAGAAACATCAATGATGAGAGAGAATCATCAGTTGGCTGCCCCCTACACACCCCCTCCTGGGGATGGAGCCCGAAATCCAGGCATGTGCCCTTGATTGAAATCAAACTCAGGACCCTTCAGTTTGCAGGCTGACACTCTATCCACTGAGCCAAATCAGGTAAGGCCAATGGAGCCATTTTTTTAAAGAGAGGGAGAGGAAGAAACAGACACATTGATGTGAAAGAGACACATGGATTGGTTGCCTCCCACATGCTCCCTGACCAGGGCCTGGATGGAACCTGCAACCCAGGTAAGTGTCCTTGACTGGCAATGAAACCCGAGACCCTTTTGTCCAAGGGATGACACTCCAACCACGTAACCATATACCAGCCAGGGCATGTTTAATCTTTTTTAAAAAGCTGATGAGGCAGAATGATATAGAAGATTAAGATCATAGTCTGAGGTATTAGTGTATCTGGGTCCATAGCATAGCTCAGCCGCTCACTAACAATGGAACTGTGGTCAGGGTGCTTAGTGTTTCGGTATCGATGTTGTCATCTGTAAAATAGAGATTATAATTCTTTCTACCATACAGGGTTAAATGTGTTAATATGTGTAAGGTGTTTAGAATAAGTACTCAAATGTCAACCATTGTGATGCATTATCTAAATTGTTGTGTTTTAATATCAAGGCTCCTTTCTTGCTTGAGAAATCACAGCTGTGGCCCAGAGACTAGTATTTAAGGTTTTAGTATTTATTTACCCTAAGAGTATATTTGTCCAAATCATCCTTACCAGTGACCAAGAAGATAGACAGACTTGTCAAACTATGGAAAGGCTTCCAAGATTTGAATGTAGTTTAGGATGCTGGAAAATCTTGAAGGTTAAGTTGACAGACCAAAGCTAAGTGGCATTTTGGGAAAAATAGTTCCCAGAATTAATTTCTGATTCACAAAGATTTGAAGACGAAATAGAAGGTGTCACTAAGGGTGTTGCCAATCTAGTGGGCTGCCTGCAGCAGAGACTCACCCAATTAGCAGCAGGAGTTTGGTCATCTCTTCCAGGGGATGATGAGGAAGAGTGGAAATGACCAAGAGATCTCTGCTCCAGGTCTTCAGATGACACCATCAATGACTGGAGCCCTCAGAAGCTTAACCGTTACTGTGATACTTTTGGAGGGTATTAACTTTAGTGTTTACCATGCAGGAAACTCTAACAAGTTAATGGACAGTGCTTGTGCTTACTATGGGAAATTCACAATGAGAAAAAGAAGGCAACCAGAGACATCGGTAAGAGGGGTGTTATTCTGAAGAGCGATTAGGTAATCCTGTTCTCTACAAAAGAATCACTAAAGTCCCCGGGACAAATTTCCTTAGGATTTGAAACCTCTGTGACTCTGATAGCTGCATATCACCTTTTGATTTTGTTTTTTGTATTTTGGCATAAGAGAGGCAAGAATTACGAAAAATATAAAAATATTGTGTAGTCTGCAAGTTACTATAAATCATGCTTTAAGAGAGTGCTGACCGTATGTGGCAGGATTAGGTAAACTGTTTACATTTGACCACAGTTAATAATATGTGGTGTCTTTCATTGCTGTTTCAGTTTGATGTTAGAAACATAACTTTGAAAACATTTGTTTGAGATTCTGTGTTGTCTTGAATTGCCTTTGACTTTATACATCTTGTTTAAAGAAAAGTTGGCTTTATCTCAGGATTTGTAGAAGAGTGTTTAGACATTTCTAGATTATAAATCTGATTAAGGGTGTCTTGGATGTTTTACTAGTTTCCTGTCAGTGAAATTCCATTCCAGAGATAAATAGGTGATTCCAAACTGCATCTAAAGAGGGTTTTTATATTATTTAAAGTGTATTTAATTTAAATAATGGTAATGACAGTAGCTAACTTTTATTAAGCATTTACTATTTGCTTTACTTTGTGTTAAATTTAGGGCAGGCATTATATTATTTAGCATGAAGACTTAGTGAAGTATGTTATTATTTACCCCATTTTGGAGATTAAGATATAGAATTAGAAATGTTAATAGCTTGTCCAGATCACTGAATTTGTCAGGGGTGGAGCTGGACTGTGATCCCACATTTGTCTGACTCCAAAACCCTTAACCACAATTATAAGCTGTCTCCATAAAGGGGTGTAACTGTGGTCTTCTGTTAGGGGAAGTTACAATGATGAATCCTGGTTATTAGGAATGTGTGTACATTTCATGAACTAGTTAGGAGACTGTTCTTACAACAAGCTCAGCACAATGACCATGATTTAAAATATGAATTTTAAGGCACCCTGAGATGATGATTGTAAATAAACCTGATGGCTAACTTGTATAGCATAGACATCAGAGACTGGGTTGGTTTAGGACTGCTCCTACCTTCTCCTCAGTCCCTCTCTTGCATTCGCCTCTGCACTTCTTTAGACCTTTTCCTCCTCAGTATGCATCTCACTCCTTAGTAAATTTTAATTTTGCTCTCATACTTTAGTATTAGGTTTTTTTCCTTTAAAAGTTTGTGAGACATTTTAGTAATATGAAAAGATATTAAGAACTCATTATAAACATCTCTGTATTTGCCTCTCAATTTAAGAAATAAAAGCTTCTCCAGTAACAACTACCTCAAATCTGGTGGTTACTGTTCTCAGGCATTTTAATTCATCTGAACACATTCCTAAAGAATAGTATGTTTTATATTTTTAGGCTTTATATAGTGGTTTCATGCTATGTGTTCTGCAACTTCTTTTTCCCCTCAACATCATAATTGTGTGACTTATCCATGTGGCTGTTTAATTTAGGTAAAACTCTTTTTTCCTACAAGTGGCATTTAAAAAGATTTTGTTGGTTGATGTTCTGTAAATAACGTGAGTTCAATGATGTACATTATATTTCATGCTTTTTTAAAAAATATATATTTTATTGATTTTTTACAGAGAGGAAGGGAGAGTGATAGAGAGTTAGAAACATTGATGAGAGAGAAACATCCATCAGCTGCCTCCTGCACACCTCCCACTGGGGATGTGCCCGCAACCAAGGTACATGCCCTTGACCGGAATCGAACCTGGGACCTTTCAGTCCACAGGCCAACACTCTATCCACTGAGCCAAACCGGTTAGGGCTCATGCTTTTTTTTTTTTGATTGTGAAACAATATATTTGGAGAATTTACTCAGTATGAAAGCCTTATTGTAGTTAATTTTATAAAATTTCAAACACTAGCTTTGACAACCATCTGAATTTTGAAGACATTTAGGAAAATTTCTTTTTCATATTTTTTAGCTTAGCATAGGTCATCAGGGCAAGCGAGGGTAAGTTTCAGGACAGTAAGAAATAATTGGTCTGACTCAAGAACAAAAAAACCTTTGAAAAGCCTTTTTGCTTTATTGAAACTAGTCTTCCAATAATAATAGGTAGAGAAAAAATGATGTTTGTATTCATAAAGTGCGCATTAAGCACTGTCAGTCCAGTTAGGTCAGATGAACGTGATTTTTAGGCAGGGGTTGGTCGGCATTTAGCGATAGGCCTCAAAGCAAACAGGAACCACAGCCTGCTTTACCTGATTATCCTAGTATAGGAGCATAATTTATAGACTAGCCAAGGGGATGCTTTTGTAATGAGAGGGCCTTGTCATCCTCCTCTTTAAACAAACAGACATTGATCAAACTCCTGATGCTTTACATTCTTAGGGCAGACATCTTTCTAAGCTTCAAGGTCCACCGGAATGACATCTGCATTGCTACCACTGCTAGGCCTGCTTCCCAGGTTGAACTTGAATTTCCTCCCATGTTTCCTGAGGAAGATGTTAATTCTGTGCCACTTAATATTTCATTGCTGAGTATGGTTTCTCCTTCCTTGTTGACTTGTTCACCCATGGGCACTGTCTGCCTTCCAGCACCATTCAGCAGTGAGTTATGGTGAGGCGTGTGGCTGAGGAAGTCAGTTTGGCCAGAGTACTGTCACCACAGGTCTGAATACAGGATGCTTCTAAAAAAACAGAAACGGATGCCTTTATCTCTATCAAGTTGGCTCTGCTACTTAATAGCAGTAGTAGACCTTGAGCAAGTTGCTTAAACCCTTAGTGCCTTTATTAGTAAAATGGAGATAGTAAGATACCGCGTGGGGTGATGTTATTTATTCTTCATGTTACATATTCAAAGATCTTAGAACTCTGCTTGGCCCATGGGAGGAATGGGAGGCGGATGGAGAGGAGCTGCTGCTTTCTTCTTCGTTTGAATGCTACTCTGACTTCCTTTGTTGAACTGGAACACAGTTATAGCTTTACTACTAGTGACAGTAGAAATAGTCTGTGAACACACTTTTTTTCTCTTTTGAGCTAACAATATTTTGAAGCACAGGGCTGAATATAGGCCTCTCATTTATTAAGTAGGAGAAAACATCTGTAATAGTGTCTTGTACTCCAGCATATTACTGAAGATCTTTGCTTGATGGGGACAAAGCCAAAAAATTACAAGGGAGTGGAGTGATACTGACATGCCATTACTTTTTTTTTAAAAAATATATTTTATTGATTTTTTTTACAGAGAGGAAAGAAGAGAGGGATAGAGAGTTAGAAACATCGATGAGAGAGAAACATCCATTAGCTGCCTCCTGCACACCCTCTACTGGGGATGTGCCTGCAACCAAGGTACATGCCCTTGGCCGGAATTGAACCTGGGACCCTTCAGTCTGCAGGCCAACACTCTATCCACTGAGCCAAACCGGTTAGGGCAACATGCCATTGCTTTTATTTGAGAATCTGGCAGATATTACTTCTGCCATTCTGACGCATGGTATTATTTTTCTTTTGTGAAGTGCAGGTCAAAGGGAACATAGCAAAGATATTAAAGACCATGGTCTTTGAAGTCAAATATACATACTGAGTGACCTTGGGTAACTTACTTAATTTCTCTGTGCCTTGATTTCCTCTTCTGTAAAATGTGGCACTAATTTTATCTCCCTTAATGTTGGCTAGCAGTAAATTATTTGGAGAGCACTTGGAAAATAGTGTGACCCCTATATGTGTTTGCTAAGTGTAGAAACAAAGTTAAAAATCTGTCATCAGTATAGTAATACCATTTATAACAATGGGGGAGATGTGTCATTCCCAGGTCATTGAATTCCACTTGTTGTGGACTAGTTGCTAGAGGTTTAACAGTGCATTGAGATCTTGTGTCTTGGCAGAAGTTAGAATTTGAATTGGAGAGACAGAAGGTCAGTTAAACAAGTAAATGTGGATTTAAGAGTGGGATGTTGGCCATAGTTGACAGGACTAACTACATTAGGGGTTCAAAGAAGATTTCAAGGAAGTAGTAACTTCTAAGCTGAAACCAAAAGGAAGTCTTAGGAGCCATTCATGCTGAGGGTACAAAAGAATTCAAGCACAGTGAAATGGGGCCAGGAGGCCAGAGGGAGCATGAGCTGTGGCTGGAAGAATAGCTCAGGTGGGCTGGGGAGTGGGGCAGGGAGCCAGTGCAGAGCAGGAAGGACCCTGCTACAGAGGGAGTGGGGGCAGTGCTGGGAAGGGCCTGGGGAAGCAGGTTAAAGACTTCAGATTTCATTCTGAGGACAGCAGGAAGTGATTGAAACATTTTGAGCAGGAGATTGGCATCATTTGAATTATATTTTAGAAAAGTTTCTCAGGCTGCAGTTGTGAGAATGGATTTGAGGAAAGTAGGACTGGAGGTCGGTCACCTAGGCCACACTTTGGTGGCAGGAGAGGCAGGTACTTGAGGAGTCAGGATTGAGGGGCTCCAGGCTCTGGCAGGTGATCGGGTATGGGGGCCTAGATTATTCTTCAATCCCTGTCTCAGGCTGCTGAGTGTTGACTGACGTAGTCCAGCCAGAAGAGTAAGTTTTCTGGGAGAGAGGATACATTTTTGGTTTTGAATATGTTGAGAATGAGGTGCTTTTGAGATATCCAGTGGACATATTCAGTAGCGTGTTTGTTTTATGAGTGTGTCAGGAACAGGGAACAGAGCTGGAGAAATGAGAAGGTTCCTGGGACACAGCATATAAGTAGGAACTGACACCGTGTAACTGGATAGCAAACCTGCCCAGAGAGAGAATATAGGAGAAGGCAGGGTGGCTCAGGGCGAGCCCTGAGAAACACCAGCTTTTAAGGAGGGTGTAGAAGAACTTGAGAAGGAGGTTTGAGAGCAGTAGCCATTGACAGAGAGGTAGAATCTCGCGAGAGAGTTGCTAAGCCAAGGAGAAAGAATGTTTGGAAGTAGGAGGAAGCAGACAAGGTCATGCTACAGAGGTCAAGTATGATGAGTCCAGGTGACATTGCATTAGCAAGACAGGGTCCTTGGTAATAGCTGGGACAGTATTTTATGGCACAGCAGGGAGGGGAGCCCAGTGGCAGAGGGTTGAAGACAGTGCAAGGAAAAGACATGAGCCTCTGGTACAGATAGATCTTCCAAGTCATTGGTTAATGGGTGAGATTTGAGCGAGCAGAAGCAAGTATCCAATAGAGAGAAGAGTGACGATTCAGGAAAGATTCCAGAGTAGAAAGTGGTTCTGAATAGAGAAGATGTGATTCAGATTTCAGGGGAGGGGGGGAAAACCCCCTTCATCTATTTAAATAGCAGAAGGGGTGGAAATGATGGGTGTATACCCGGGAAGATGTGCAGATTTGTTTCAGGACATTGAGCCAATGATTAACTGATGCTTTTTAGTGGCAAGATAGTTTTCAGTAATTAATTGCTTTAATTTCTCCCCCAACACATTCTTTTTCTGGTTAGTGAATATGTGACTTGGAAGAGTTGTGTCATAGTCATTTTGAACTGCATGGGATGGAATATAGATGTTAAACTATTAAGAAGAAGTAATGAGAGAAGGAAAAAAATAGAGGAGTAAAATATCTGCCTAAACAAACCCTCAAAGCACCAAGAAATATTTTTATTTCAGATTTTATTCTGCTGGCACTTAAAGTTGAGCACTTCATTCAAATATTCCTTATTCTTTGTTTTTAAAAATGTGTTAAACAAAACCATGTGGTTTTTTTTTCTTCTTTTTCACTGAAAGACACTGCTGATTTTTGTGTCTCATCTCCGTGGAATAGTGCTGGTTCTCTTTGTATTCATAGAGAAGAAAATGCTTCTGGCAACATCTGGGAAGATTCTAGGACTTCAAACTTTCTGCCTTTTTGGCTGAGAGAAGAAGAGGGAATGGAACCTAGAAGAGTTAAAAATGCAATAATATTCTGTGATCGAGAAAGAGCTTTTCTTCCCCTTTTTAGCTAACAGAATAGGTTCTAACTAGTTCAAGAAGTGATTGCTAGAGAAAAGAAATTCTTAAGAAAGATATAACTCTAGCCCTAACCGGTTTGGCTCAGTGGATAGAGCGTCGGCCTGCGGACTCAAGGGCCCCAGGTTCGATTCCGGCCAAGGGCATGTACCTTGGTTGCCAGCACATTCCCAGTGGAGAGTGTGCAGGAGGCAGCTGATAGATGTTTCTCTCTCATCGATGTTTCTAACTCTCTATCCCTCTCTCTTCCTCTCTGTGAAAAATCAATAAAATATGTGTTTAAAAAAAAAAAGAAAAGAAAGATATAACTCTAGTCCTAACCGGTTTGGCTTAGTGGGTAGAACGTCGGCCTGCGGAAGGGTCCCAGGTTTGATTCCGGTCAAGGGCATGTACCTTGGTTGCGGGCACATCCCCAGTTGGGGGTGTGCAGGAGGCGGCTGATCAATCTTTCTCTCTCATCAATGTTTCTAGCTCTCTATCACTCTCCCTTCCTCTCTGTAAGAAAATCAATAAAATATATTTAAAAAAAAAAAGAAATATGTAACTCTACAAGTGCAGTGGTATGTAGATGCCCCTTCTCTTCCTTTTCCATCCGGATGTACTGACTGCAGGCACGCAGTGTGCCTTCCTAGAGGTGCAATGTGGAGGCTTTCAGGTTCTTAAAGGGAGGGATTCTGGGACTGCAGTGGAGGAGTTCATTGCTTTTGACCCTGGAGCTAGAGTTGATGGCCCATTTTTTGTGAAAAGCATAGGCTAGGGTTTAAAATTAACCCGAATACCTTTTTTTTTTCTCTTGGTCAGATTTTTGGCATAAAACAAACTATACTCATTCATTTCCTTCACTTACTAATGAGAGAAAACCCAATGAAAACTAATTGAAGCAAAAAAGGGAATTTTTCGCTCCAAAGAGAGGGCCTTGCTTTACATGCACCGGAACCCAAGGGTTCAGACAGTGTGAGCAGATCTTTTTTGGCATTTCTCTCCAGTCGTTAGACTCTGAGAATAGCACTCTTCTCATGATGGCGATAGCTTAAGGTTTATGTCTTTTTTTTTCCCCTGAGAATTCTAGAGAAGAGCGCCTCCTTTTTCTTAGAGCTGTTGTTCTCAAGTAGATGATTTTGACACCTTGAAGACATTTTGGGTTGTCATAATTGGGAGGTGCTACTGGCATCTCATGGGTAGAGGCCAACAGTGCTGCTAAAAATCCTACAGCGCTCAGGACAGCCTCTCTAAACAAAGAATGATCCAGCGCAATGTGTTAATTGTGTTGAAGCTGAGAAAACCTGCTTTAGAGATAGGGAGATCATATAGTCTAAATCAGGACACTTTTCAGATTAAAACTATGCCAGGACAATAGGCATAGGCTGGGATTGTCCCAAGTAAACCTGGACATTTGGTTGCCCTCACTAAATGCTTGATCAGTCCCAGGTCACTTGCCAGCCTAGACCACTGAGACATGGAAGATGGTGTACTGCAGCCAGCCAGGTGATGCACTAACCACTGGGGTGAAGAAGCAGGCAGCAGGTGGTGACCTGCTTTAACGGAATATCAAGGCTCATAACAAAGAGATATGGAGAATGTAAAAAAAAAAAAAAGATGATGTCCGCTATGTCAGAGAAGATAGCAAGTGAAAATAACTGTGCCTTCTATTTTTTCCCACTGCTTAGTTGGTTAATTTTAACCAGAATAGAGGAGGGTGGGAGAGATGGGAGGGTGAGAATGAAGCCTGTGGTCTGTGTGTCTTGCCTGGAAACAAGGTCAAGGTTGTTGATAGGTGTTGGCTAGTGTGTGTGCCTTATAGTATTTAACCTCTGAAGTATGGAGTGACTGTGACACTTTATTGATCATCGTGGAAAAAGCTGAGATTAAGAGAGTAAATATTTATAACATTTTAACTTGTTGTAAGGCAAGAAAATACTTAAGTAAATAAATAGTTATTTGCTGGCTTAATTTAAATTCCTGTCACTAACAGTGCTCCTGTTTAGTTTTGGAGAAATAAAGTCTTGCTGAGAAAAACTGATCTTTGTGAAAGTAATTCATCCAACAGAGTAGATTGAGTAATTTTACATTCTTTTTCCTTTTTTAAAAAGATATATTTTTTTATTGATTTGAGAGAGAAAGGAAGGGAGAGGGAGAGAGAGATAGAAACATGGATGAGAGAGAAATATCAATTGGCTGCCTCCTGCACTCCCACTACTGAGGATGAAGCCTGAAACCTGGGCATGTGCCCTGACCGGGAATCAAACCAAATGCCTCATGGGGCATGGGTTGATGCTGAACCACTGAAACATTCTTGCTCCCTTAAAACAAAGAAGTGTGTGTGTGTGTGTCTATGTGTATGTGTGTATGTGTTTCTTCTGATGATCATTGTTTACAGTTTTTTTCTTTGTGGGATAGCAGTGCTTTCTTTTTGTAAGAATGACTTTGAAGACTTACTTGAAAGTTTTCCACTATGTAAGATATGGAAATCAATATATTGGCTTTCCCAATCTATACTTATCCTCTGTTAGAAAACTCCATAGGCTTGACTTTCTCAATGCACAGTTAACTATATAACTTGAATTGGACAATACAGTAGAGTATTTGAAATTTTGTTATTTATTTTAAAATTGCATAGTGATAAACCTCAAGGAAATGGCAGAATATTTACATGTGAGGAAAAATAGAGATAATTAATATGTGGAAACATTTATAGCTTTGCTAAAACAAAAGTAATTTTGAAAGTATTTTATACAAATGTGTTTATTGAGGTGGTTAAAGAAAATTGAACTTAGAGTATTTTTATTCTTTCTAATTTTATATATTCCTGGTTTAATTTTAAAATCAATTGAGAAATCCTGTAAATATCCTGAAAAGGTCCAAAGAAGTTATATTCTTATAAAATTGTGTGCTAGTCTCCGGAAATATTTTCCTAGTACATTTTATTGGGCATGCTGGATACTATCTAAAAAATTAAAGTAAAGATTTGAAAGTAGGTAAGTGACCTATTTGGAGTATTTTCATTGATTGTCTAGGGAATTGAGATGGTTAAATAATATTCAGTGTGAATTCTGAAATCTTTTTACTGCTATGTCTTCATTGATATCCTCTGAAGGCTTGCATGCCATGCAAAGCAACCTGTCGATGAACAGTCAGACACCCAGAAACAGGATATATCATGTAACCACAGTTAACAGTTTTTTTGTTTGCTGTGAGATGGTTCAGTGCCTTTTGGCAGTGACTACCAGAGTGTCTGCAGGTCTAATTTATCTTGACAATCACAGCACAAAAAAGGTTTTAAAAAGTGCTTCTTTGTCCAGAGAACAAAGAGGCAAGTTTGTAAAGACCTTCAAATTTTGTGACTTTGAAGTTTTCAGTTTCCTGAAGCTTTATTTAAAGGTGAAAGTGGTTTTCAGTGAATGGGCTTCCTCAGTTCAGTGTGTGACAGTGAGAACAGAATGGAGAGGCGTGGAGAGGGAGTCGTTTCATGGTGGAAGCTAGTGCATCAGTGTGCATTTGACCTTTGAAAGGCGTCGAGGGGCCACCTAGAATGAAGGGTGCTAGATTGTAGTATCTGTTCAATGAATGGATGCCCCAAAGAGTTTATATTAGAAAGAAATGTTAGAGTAGAATGGAATGGAATTAATAACATTGAGCTCCCTTGCTTTCATTAAGTGTGTGTGTGTGTGTGTGTGTGTGTGTGTGACTAATCTAATGAAAGTTTAGATATAGGTAAGCTCTGTTTATTATGCAAGAGGGCTCAGTGTTGAATCCTTTACAGTGAATTGTCATCTCACCACTGTTTTTTGTGTGCATGTTAATATCCATTTTTATATGATAAATTTGTTTAAATGAAGATGCATATAAAATACCTTCAATTTGAAAGAGCAATGTGTAGATTACTCTTATCTTAAATTAGAAATCTTAGAATTTATTTTAATTAACCTGATAATCTACAAATAAGTTTAGGTTTTGGTAAACATTTTCTGAGACGTATGAAAACAAATTCATAAGTTTCCTAGAAGGAATAACAGTAATGGTGTTGGTTGTAGTAGCAGTAGCAGGTAGTAAAAGGTATTTTTTAAAAAAAATTTTATGTAACAGCCTATTTGATAGTTACTCTTATAATTACTCTTATTATTTTATTGTAAATACTATTTTGCAACTTAGGAACTTGGGGTAAGATGGGTTGTTACTTGCCCATCACTCACCTGGAAAGCTGTGTGGCCTCTGCCAGTGACACATTCTCTCTGAAGTCTGTAGTGTTTTTCTAGATGCTCCTTCATTATCGCCGTTGATAAAGTAGTTCACAAACTTGATTTGCCACATTTTCTTGTATAAAAGTGCAAAGGGAGGCTTATGTCTCTAAAGCTTACTTTAGGGAATTTTTAAATTTTCCGAGAAGTGATAGAAACTTCCTATAAGCTATGAAAAGTCACAGGAAAGGAAGTCATTTTCAGATGATCTGGGTTATATTATTCTACAAAAAGTAAAAAATTATTGCTGTTTGCCAAAATCAAAGCAGAATTTAAAAAGTAATGGGATTGTTAATGATCCCGAGAGTGCATAGATTTTTATCTGTACTGACAACCAATATTAATGTTATTTTCAGCGTGCCTGACTTATCACTGATAGGCAAAATCCCTGTAAAATTTCTCTCCTTAAAAGAAATTCTTTGTTATGTGTAATGGATGCCTTACCATTTTTTAAAATAATTTATTCCTGAATAGCTATAGCAATCCTGAGAAAGAAGAACAAAGTTGGAGGGATCACAATACCAGATGTCAAGCTATATTATAAAGCCACTGTTCTCAAAACTGCCTGGTATTGGCACAAGAACAGTCATAGACCAATGGAACAGAACAGATTACTCAGAAATTGACCCAAGCTATTATGCTCAATTAATATTTGACAGAGGAGGCAAGAGCATATAATGGAGTCAAGATAATCTCTTCAATAAATGGTGTTGGGAAATTGGACAGATGCATGCAAAAGAATGAGACTAGACTATCAACTTACATCATACACAAAAATAAACTCAAAATGGATAAAAGACTTAAACATAAGATGGGAAACCATAGAAATCTTAGAATCCATAGGCAGCAAAATATCAGACATCTTGTATCAAAATCTTTACCGACACATCTCTAAGACAGTGGAAACTAAGGAGAAAATAAATGGGACTACATCAAAATAAAAAGGTTCTGCATAGCAACAGAAACCATCAACAAAACAACAGGAAAGCCCACTGCATGGGAGAACATATTTGCCAATGTCACATCCAATAAGAGTTTAATCTATAGGGAACTCATACAACTTAACAAAAGGAAGATAAACAACCCAATTAAAAAAATGGGCAAAGGACTAAATAAACACTTTTGATAAATGAGCATACAGAAGGCCAAGAGACATATGAAACTATGCTCAAAGTCACTAATCATCTGAGAGATGCAAATCAAAACAACAATGAAGTACTATCTCACACCTGTGAGAATGGCTATCATCAACAAATCAATAAATAACAAGTGATGGCAAGGATGTGGAGAAAAAAAGAAAAAGAAAAGTGCACTGCTGGTGGGAATGCAGACTGGTATAGCCATTGTAGAAAACAGTATGGAGTTTCCTCAAAAAATAAAAAATGGAACTCCCATTTGACCCAGTGATCCCACTTTTAGGAATATGTCCCAAGAAATAAGAAACACCAGTCAGAAAGGATATATGCACCCCTATGTTCATAACAGCACAGTTTACAATAAGTAAGATTTGGGAACACCCTAAGTGTCCATCAGCAGATGAGTGGATTAAAAAACGGTGGTACTTCTACACAATAGAATACTATGCTGCTATAAAAAGAAAGAGCTCTTACTATTTGTCACAGTATGGATGTACTTGGAGAGCATTATGCTAAGTGAAATAAGTCAGTCGGAGAAAGATAAATATCACATGATCTCACTCATTTGTGGAATATAATGAACAACATGAACTGATGAACAAAAATATCCAGAGACATAGAAGCATTGAACAGACTGACAAACCTCAGAGGGAAGGCAGGGGGAAGATGGGAGTGGGAGTAAGAGATCAACCAAAGGACTTGTATGCATGCATATAAGCATAACTAATGGACACAGACAGTAGGGGGGTGAGGGCATGGGCTGTGGGGTGGGAGTAGGCAGGAAGAGGCCAATGGGGAAAAAAGGAGACATATGTAACACTTTCAACAATAAAAACTTTTTAAAAACCTGAAAAATAATTTATTCATTGATTGATTTTTGAAGAGAGAGGAAGTGGGGAGAGAGAGAGATAGAGAGAAACATTGGTCTATTGCTTCACTCATCTGTGTATTCGTTGGTTGCCATTTTGTATGTGCCCTGACCAGGGATCAAACCTGCAACCTTGGTGTATTGGGACAGAGCTTTAACCAACCCAGCTACCTGGCCAGGACTGGATGCTTTACTGTTAATGCCAGTTTGCACGTTGGCTGAATTAGCTGCCTATCTCATACCCCGAAACTGAATTGCCATCTTATTTTGTTCACAAGAGCTATTCCTTTTCTTTCTTGATGTATTTTCATTCTTTTTGGTGATATTATTCTGAATGTATTTACCCTGACACAGTTTTTCTTTTGGTTCACCTCTGAGGAATTTGTAATTCACAAGTTAAGCATTTTGTCCAAAGTCATATGGCGAAGTCATAGACATTCTCAGTGAAGATATTGTCAACGTCTATGATGACATTGTAGTTTATTTAAAAATATTTCAGAGTTTTTCTGATAATTACTAAATTTAGTATACTGCAGTTTCCATGTAGAAAGCCAGAATTGAGAGTCCTGGTCTCCTGACTCCTGCCATATGTCCTCTTACTCTAGATGAGAAAACACGCCTCTTGTGGCCGCTTAGGTATCTGCGTTGTTTTGCCTCTTGGCTCCATGAAGCTCATTTGTAATGTTGCACTTCTATGGAAGTCATTTTTTAAAAACATGTTTTTGTTGATATCAGGGAGAGGAAGAGGAGATAGAAACATCAATGATGAGAGAATCATTGATCGGTTGCCTCCTCCATGTCCCCTATAGGGGATGGAGCCTGCAACCCAGACATGTGCCCTGACTGGAATCCAAGTGTGACCTTCTTGTTCATGGGCTGATGTTCAACAACTGAAACGCAGGCTGGGCAGGAAGTCATTTTTCTTACATTTTTCTTATTTGTAATATTAATGAACAAGTAAAGGAGGAAATATTTAAATGGTGATCATATTTTCCCTTTTGAGCTTATTTTCATTATGTTCACATCATATTCATGCATGTTGAAAATTTACATCAGGATGACGGTGAGAAAAGATTAAGACTCAACCATTTAATCATTCACATGAGTGAGTCTTTCCTCTTGATGCTTTATTTGAAGTTGGAGAAAAATTAATGTCTTGAACATAGATGATATGACATTATTTTGGAGGTTGGGGCTTACGTTCATCTGCTACTAGGTTTTAATAAAGAGCGAACATATATAAAATGTTTGGTACCTCTCACCTTGCTCATGTTCCAGCTTCCAGTAGACTCTCAGTCCCTCAAGAGCAGAGTTTGTTGTTAGTCCCCCACTAGTGTCTACGACAGTGCCTGGCCCTCTTGGATTGGTGCTTGCTAAGCAATGCCCATCTGGCTGTTGGAATGTTGGAAGTTGGAAGTCCTTCAAATCTCGAGAGGTTGGGTGACACCAGTAAAGAAGCAGATAAGGATGGAGAGTCCAGTGCCTTTGCTTCCTGTCCTGTTCCTGAGACCCTGATGTTAGGCAGGCAGAAAGGGCCTTTCGTAACTTGGTACCACCTGCCACTATCCCAGCTCCTCTTGTACATCCCTGTTGAGTACTTTGAATCTGATGAAAATAGTCAAGTCATAACACTCAGGAGGTGAAAGTGGTTAGAATGCAGTTTTGGCTCAGTTGAGTTGACAAATCTTGGGAGCATGAAGACAGGCCCAGGAGGAGTTAGGGCACCATTGGGATTGCATTCACATCCTTCTGAGGACCCCAAACTGATTCCAGATGGAACAAAAAACTCAGAGTGGTGCTTGTTAGTCAGTAGTTTATTTCTTTTGGTTCGCTTTCTATTGCCATTCCTTAATGATTTAATATGCTGAAAGTTGTATACAAATTTAACCTGTCTTCATATAGTGATAAATAGTGAACTTTCACAGTTGTACATTCATAAAGATAGGGTATTTGTGTTTACTTGGTTTCACGTAAAGAAAAGTAAGAGGAAAGAGACAAATAAAAATAGGGATGTTGCTACACTATTAAGTATTAGATTTATAATAGAGCATGGTTCCTGAAGGAATACTAAAATCTTTTCAAAATGATAGCTTAAAAAAAATGCTAGGCAGTAATGACAAAATACAAGCAAACCTATTACTTAAGCACAAACAAAGCTGTGATGTTAGAAGTACTTGTTATTTTAAGAAGAACACAGTGTCATATTTTTCCTTATTAAAATTTTCTTACATAACCAGTTCTTGGGATAAACTCAGTCTGGATGTTCTGTGTTCATGTCATCACTTCCCATTTCATTTCTCTTAAAAAATAACTGCAGGGCATTCCATTCCATTCAACTGTGAACAGGAAGGGGCACTAGCTATAGGAATACCAGTACCATGTCATCCAGAAGAGAGGAGGGCTCTTTTTGAAAACACTGCTATCACTGGCCTTTTCTTTGGCAAGCTGCTGATTCAGTATATTTTAGGGAATAGCTTTACCTTTGCTCTTATAAACACAGTAACTGTGTAACCACCCTCTTGTCCTTATATTGTGTAGATGACACTTTTTGTCCCTTTTAGAAGCTGTGCCATTGCTAAAGAAGGCAGGTGTGTGTGTGTGGGCGTGGGTGAGTAGGTAGTAAGTATATGGTGAGTCAGCCTCTGTGGCTGTGTTCTGCGCATGTTGTCCTTGAGTATATTGAGGTATTTATCCCACTTCTGTGTTGAGGAGCAATGCAAGAAGCAACTGGCTGCATATAAAAGCCAACTGATAGACCTTGACCAAGTTGGTGATTTTATTCTCACACTAGGGGCCCAGTGCACAAAAATTTGTGCACTCGGCAGGTGGGGGTCCCTCAGCCTGGCCTGTGCCCTCTTGCAGTCTGGGACACCTCAGGGGCGGGGGGGATATCCACCTGCTGGCATGCCTGGCCAGCCTGGGTGAGGGGCTGAGGGCCATTTTCAGGCTGCCCATGACCCCTTCAGGGTTTGTGCACTGGGGGGTGGAAGGGCTGGTGAGTGCAGGCCTGGACGTTTCCCACCGGAGGGCCCACGATCACACACGCCTGGTGGGCCCCCACCGCTGAGGGGGGCGCAGAGCTGGGTGGCAAGCCAGGGGTGAACGCTGGTGCAGGATCCCTTGGTGGGGCCCTGTTGCTGAGCAAACACACCCGGGGTGGAGCTGGGCAGCGGACTGGCTTCGGATTCTCCGCACTGTGCAGCAGACACTCCTGCACGCCCTGTGGAGGCCCCTGGGGGGCGGATGAAGGTAGCAGACCCTGGACTGGTGCTCCCGCATGAGGAGGCCCCTGGGGGAGAGCCAGGCAGCAGACCCAGGACAGATGTTCCTGGACACCCCGTGGAGGTCCCCAGGGCAGAGCCAGGCAGTGGACCCAGGATGGGCACTCCTGGATGCCCCAAGGAGGCCCCTGGGGAGCAAAGCCAGGCAGCAGACCCAGTATGGCTGCTCCTGCATGCCTGCAGAGGCCCCCGCGCTCCTGCATGCCCTGGGGAGGCTCCCGGGGGGCAGAGCCAGGCAGTGGACCCAGGACAGTTGCTCCTGGATGCCCCGAGGAGGCCCCCGGGGGGTGGAGCCAGGCAGCAGACCCCGGACGGGCGTTCCTGCACGCCCCAAGGAGGCTCCTGGGGGGCGGAACCAGGCAGCAGACCCAGGATGGCTACTCCTGCAAGCCCCGTGGAGGACCTGCTCTCCCGCACGCCTGGTGGAGGCCCCTGGGGGGCGGAGCCAGGCAGTGGACCCGGGACGGGCGCTCCTGGATGCCCTGAGGAGGCCCCAGGCCAGACCCCCCCCTCCCACTGAGCTGACACACCTGGCACAGCTATGCTGGCCGCAGAGGCTCCCAGTGCAGAGCCACCCTGCCAGCCTCCATCTTGGCTGGGTTAATTTGCATAAAGCCACTCTGATTGGCTGGTGGGCGTGGCCATGAGCAGAGGCTCAGCCAGCCTAGGCAGGCAGTTGCAACAGAAGCCTCTGGTTTGCTCTAGCTCTGTAGCTGCTGGCCTCCATCTTGGCTGCAATTTGCATACAGCCGCTCTGATTGGCTGGTGGGTGTGGCTTAGGTGTCTCGGGTAACGGTCAATTTGCATATCACTATTTTATTATATTAGATAACAAGTCACATGGGAGATGGTTGCTGGCTGGTTGTCAAGGCTGAGGATTCTACCAATTTCTTGTCCTTTTCCTCATGGTTGCAAGACGGCCTCGCCATTACACCCCCTTGCTAGGGGAAAAGAAAGAGGAAGAAGGAAGGAGGAAGAGTCTGTATCATAGGCATTGCCCCTTGTTTAGGGGAAAGTCTGTCTGGCCCAGCTCATGGGAGATCACTGGCCAGCCCACCTATTGGGTGCTCTTGGATCTGTGCCTGACCCAGTCCAGGATCTGTAACCCATGGCATAGAACAGGTTGATTGAGGGGCAGGCACAATATAACTAGGAACCTCATACATGTGTCATAGCTCCTTTGTGTCTATAATCTTGTAATTCACCCACCAAACAACTCAAAGAGTATAATTCAATGAGTTTTAAGTATGTTTGCAGATATGTGCAGCCGTCACCACAATCACTTTTAGAACTTTTTCCAAATCCCCTCCCCATAAAAGAAACCTGTATCCTTTGGGCTCATACTTTCTGATGCTGAAAATGTATAACAAAGCTTCAGTGCTTTGCACAGTGAGGTCTTTCTAATAACCATGTTTCAGTTTGCATCCCTTCCCAATTTTTTCTCCCCCTTGCCTGCCAATGCACACCAGAGCACTTATCACTTAATGTCCTCAGTATTTCTATGTATCTATTTGAATTATTTTCTGTTTTTCGCAGAATGTAAGCTTCATGGAGACAGTTTTTGTCTTACCAGTTTTTGTCTAGCACATTAGGTACTCAGATATTTGCTGAATGAGTGACTATTCAATTTGTGAAGCTTGCAGTTACTAGTACTGTACTGTGTTAAGAAGTCTGTACGCTAACTCATCTAAGAGCTGTTATCTCCATTTTACTCACATAGAAACGGAAGTCAGAGGTGGAATAACTTGCCCCAAGAAGATAACATGATTCAAAATATATATAGCTCATTGTTATCCACTAAAGATGTATATATGTAATACTAGAGGCCTGGTGCACGGAATTCATGCACGATGTGTGTGTGTGTCCTTCAGCCCACCGTGCACCCTCTCCAATCTGGGACCCCTCGAGGAATGTCTGACTTCCCATTTAGGGAATGGGCTCAGGCCTAAACAGGCAGTCGGACATCCCTCTCACAATCCTGGACTGTTGGCTCCCGAACACTTGCCTGCCTGCCATCCTGATCACTCCTAACCACTCCCCTCCCAGCCTGATCGATGCCTAACTGCTCTCCTGCTGGCCCAATAGCCCCCAAATGCCTTCCCCCACAGGCCTGGTCCCCCCCAACTGTCCTCCCCTGCAGGCCTGGTCTCCCTCAACTGTCCTCTCCTGCAGGCCTGGTCCCCCCCAACTTCCCTCCCCTGCAGGCCTGGTCCCTTCCAACTGCCCTCCCCTGCCAGCCATCTTATTACTCTTTTAATAGACAGGATATGTAGATATGTAAGCCACATTTATACATGATTTGAAAACTCGTAATAACCTCATTAAGAAAGTAAGGAGAACCAGGTGAAATTATTTTTAATATTCTATCTAATAAAGAGGTAATATGCAAATTGACCATCACTCCAACACACAAAATGGCTGCCACAAGATGCCTGCATGAATTTCATGCATGAATTTCGTGCACTGGGCCCCTTGTATTTTATATAATTCAATATATAAAAATAGTATTTCAGCTTAAGAATTTTTTGTATAAAATAATTTGTGAGATATTTTGCAGTTTTTTTCAAATGGGATCTTTGGTATCCAGTGTGCATTTTATACTCACAGTACCTATCCATTTGGACAAGCCACATTTCAAGTGCTCTGGGGCCCCATGTGGCTGCTCTGTTGCCAGCCTGGGTCTAACTGACTAGCAGTCCTGTGGCCTTGCATCTTGCTGCCCAGTATTCATGGTGCTCCCCTTCCCCCCCACATCCCCCCCCCCCACACCCCTGCCCCTCTGGCTTGGGAGGATAGTAGTAATATTTCCATTTGTAGAGGCTGACCATTTACAAGGATCTTAGTTTACATGCCCAGCTCCTTAGATTATTACAAGAGTTCCAGGAGGTAAGTATGTTAGGTCCCAATGCCTATCCAGTTAGCATAGAAATTCTCTAGATCAGCAGTTGCCAACCGGTGGTTTGTGGACCACTGGTGGTGCATGAGGTCTGAAAGGTTGGTGACGGCTGCTCTAGATGATGATATGTAGAGCTTAAATAGTTTGTCCAGATTCACCTGTTTTCTACTTGGTAAGGCTGGGAGTTGAATCCAGCTTCCAGGAGGCATGGGCTAGCCCTTCAACAGGAAGGTTTGTTTGTTTGTCCCCCAAGCCCATGCTTGGCCTTCTCACAGATTAACTCTGTCAGACATGCCCAGAGATTCTTTGTCCCCGATTTCAGCCTTTTATCATTTTGACCCCTCCTATGTTCCCTCTTGTTTTGGACACTGGCCCTTCTTCTGTGCCCAAATTCATTCTTCTTTCAGATTGGGTTCCTTTTAAGATTTTATTTTCCCAAATTCTCCCCTGGAAGTTCCCTGTCCTATCCCTTTCATGATAAATAACTTAGCAAAAAAAAAATTATTTTTTAAAAATTTGTTGTCTTGGTTATCTCAGAGCCAGTTAACTGGTTGGTAATACAGAACTAGGTGAAGAAAAGATGTTCTCACCTGAGGCTGGTTTCTCGCTGTCCCAATGGGAGGGGGCTATGTTAGTCTCTTCTGGGGGGTGATAGGAAAACCCTGCTGGCCCGTGGGTGGTGGGTGAGGCTCCCCCTGACTGAGAGATGGGAGTTCCTGGGTGGCTGCTAGCATGCCAGGCTTGACGCAACTCTGTGGGTTGGAACCAAAGTCTGGTGTAAAGTTGACCCTGGAATGACATCTGGAAAAGAGTTTATGGTACAGTTTCTGACAGGCATTTGATATTTAAGTTTATCCTCTTTATAGTTCCCTGGCATTAACTTCAAGTCATCTCTAGGGTTCTCCTCTCCTCGCACCCCACCTTTAATTGTAATTTCTTCACTGACTGCAGGTGTGTTCTGTGTGTTTTGTATTTGGATGAGAGTTCTTTGTGCGGGTGTGGCAACAGCACTCAATTCAAACCACATGAGTCTGCAAAATTTCTAGTGTTCCTCTCTGACTGAAAACTTGGTATTTGCATTTGTTCCCTCTGTTCTTCGTGAGAGAGGCAGCAGCCTTTCACGAATGGAAGGGTGCTTTTGTTGGGGAGCTAGCTTTATATCTGGCTTTTAAGTGTATCCATTATGAAATGTAATTGCATTGCTCTGGCCCAGGGGCTCAGTTTGCTGGAGCATCTCCCATACACCAAAAGGTTGTGGGTTCTATTCTTGGTCAGGGCAGATACCCAGGTTATAGGTTTGATCCTTGTTTGGGGTGCATAAGGGAGGCAACATATGGATGTTTCTTTGTCACCTTGGTGTTTCCCTCCTTCTCTCCCTCCCTCTTTAAAGTCAGTGAAAAAAATCCTTCGATGAGGATTAATTTTAATAAAGTAATTGCATGGAATTCTAGAAACAAATAAGGGCAAACTGTATGAATTGGGAAATCTGTCCTTTCAGAATACGTAGGCTGGTTTGCCTTGTCTAGTATTGGGCTTTTAAGATTTTGTGCTGATTGATGCTAAGCAACTTTTAAGGTGATTTTAAGAAGGCATAACTAGAACAAAAGAAGGAAAAAAGCTGAGTTGGATTAAATTAGTAACCACTTACTTCAGCCAATCTCTGTAGCAGCATTTTTTACTGTGTTCATTCTCTTGATTTGGTTTTCATGCTCACACCTAGGTCAGAAACCACCACATTCTCCACCATTAGAAATTCATTCATTTTGAAATGTAAATATGATACCAATTAGTGTTATCTTCTAATGGATTGTACTCTTCAGCATTGGATTTTTTTCTTTCAGCTTTATTGAGGTATGATTGACAAATAGAGTTGTAAAATATCTAAAGTGTGCAAATGATGATTCAATACATAAACATGCATTATGAAAGGATTCCTTCTAGCATTGGCATATTTTATAAGCACTAGTTGAAAAAGATATGGGATGGTAACCTGGTAGGAGTGTAGGAAAAGGAAAAGTGAGTATTGGAAGTTGGTGCAACAGCCAAAAATAGAAATGATTTCTATTTCTGTTTTCTTGACTTTATGGACTGTGGAAGGGAGTAGGGTGGGCTGTTACTAATAAAAGAGCATATAGCTGCTACTCACCTAATCTCTATGCCATTTGCTAAGGATTATAAAAGAGAACAATGTATTTTAACAATTGAGACAAGACTAAGATAGGACATAAACCTAAGGAAAGTAAAATCAAAATTACCTAACTAATGGTAGAATACAGAGACAGGAGAAACATAATAAGGATGTATAAGACTTATTGCAAGGTGGATATTATAGAACAGTAATTCTCAATTCCCACTATGCATTATAATCAAACTAGAGGCCCAGTGCATGAAATTTGTGCACAGGTAGGTCCCTGGCTGCTGCCGGCTGGGGCCTCCCTTCCCTGGCTGCTGGCTGCCAGCCAAGGCCTTTCTTCATTCTGCACCACCCCCTGTGGTCAGCGCACGTCATAGCAATTGAACTTCCAGTCAGGCGAATTCCCGAGGGGACACTTTGCATATTAGGCGCATATATATATTTATTTATTTTAGAGGCCTAGTACACGAAATTCATGGACGGGGCAGGGTAGGAGGACCCTCAGTCTGGCCTGCACCCTCTCTAATCCGGGACCCCTGGGGGAATGTCCAACAGCTGGTTTGTGCCCGCACTTTAACAGATGACAGCTCCATTGTTGTTTCTTTCTTTTTATGCTTAAACCCATTGGAATTATTAGTAGGTATTCAAAGTGTGTATACATTTTGAGGGGCACCCTGTATATCTCTAGTCAGTGGTGAAAGGAACCAATGGCAGATTTGGAACCCCCAGACAGGAAACCTCGCTCACTCCCTGCATGTCTCCCCACTGTACATTCTACCTTCGGGAGAATCAATGTTTTCTCTCATTAACTCAGAAAAGCACGTCCTGTCACCTGCTGCCCAGCAGGAGTGCGCTAGGCCCCAAGCGAGCGAGGCTCAGTGAGGGTGGCCTTCGCTCATGGGTGCCGGTACCCAAAGTGCAGTCACCCCGACTAGCCCACCATTTTATGGAGAGGACAGAACTCTTTGCCTCCTCTGAGTTCTTGATCTTGAGTGCTGACTGAAGGCACCTCAGCGAGGGCCACCCGCACCCACCAGGTGTGTCTGTCTGCACCTGCTCCCACCTTGGCACCTGCATTAGCACCATAGAGGTGATCTCGTCGCTGCACTGGCCTCCATGGAGCGCGCTGCTCACCGACTGCTCTCTGCCTCTGTGCCTGTGTGCTGCCCACAGCCCCTCCGCAGGCAGGGAGGGACAGAATGCCTGTATTGTTGCCATGGTGATGACGCAAGTATCCTGGCCTGGCTGCCGCCATCTTTGTCATGGAGTGACCCTCAATTTGCATATTCCCTCCTTATTGGCTATGGGTGCCACCATCTTTGTCATGGAGTTATGGTTGATTTGCATATTACTCTTTTATTAGATTACTAGAGGCCCAGTGCACAAAAATTTGTGCACTCAGGAATGTCCCTCAGCACGACCTGTGCCCTCTAAAAATCTAGGACCCTTCGGGAGATGTCCACCTGCTGGCTTAGATCCGCTCCCCAGGAGCCCTCAGGGGATGTCCACTTGCCAGCGGGAAGTAAGCCTAAGCTGCAGTCGGACATCCTTAGTGCTGCTGAGGAGGCGGGAGAGACTCCCACCACCACTACTGTGCTGGCAACTGGCAGCCTGGTTTATGTCTGAGCAGAGCTCCCCCTGTGGGAGCTCACTGACCACCAGTGGACAGCTCCTGCATTGAGCGTCTGCCCCTTGGTGGTCAGTGTATGTCATAGTGACCAGTCATTCCCAGTGGTTCTGCTGTTAGGGTCAATTTGCATATTACCCTTTTATTATATACGATAGAGGCCTGGTGCACGGGTGGGGGCTGGCTAATTTGCCCTGAAGGGTGTCCCAGATCAGGGTGTGGGTCCCCTGGGGTGCCTGGCCAGCCTGGGTGAGGGGCTGATGACTGTTTTCAGGCTGGCTACAGTCTCTTCAGGGTGGGGGGGCCCTATTGGGGTGCCTGGCCTGCCTGGGTGAGGGGCTGATGGCTGTTTTCAGGCTGGCCAAGCCCCCCAGCAGGGACCCTCACACCATGATGGTATGTCTAGCCTGGGTGAGTGGCTGATGTCTGTTTGCAGGCTGGCCATGGCTTCCAGTGACCCAAGCTCTCTGTGAGGCTGGCTGGAAGCAGGTATCTGAGATTTATTTATCTTCTACAATTGAAATTTTGTTTCTTTGAGCAGAGGCCACAGCCAGGTCAGGGCAGGCAGGGAGCTTGGCTTCTTCCATTGCCAGGGCAGCTAAGCCTCCTGCTTGCTCTAGCTCCATGGCTGCTGGCCGCCATCTTGGTTGGGTTAATATTCATATAGTCGCTCTGATTGGCTGGTGGGCATGGCTTGGGGGCGTAGCAGAGGTGCGGTTAGTTTGCATGTTCTCTTAGATTAGATAGGCCAATATATATATATATATATATATATATATATATATATATATATATATATATATATAAAATCTACACTAATAAAAGAAAAAGATGCAAATTGACCATACCTTTACAATGCCCACCAGCCAATCAAGAATGAGTATACAAATTAACCCAGTGGGTTACTTTGCATGCACAGGTGCTGAGCTGCTGGGGGCAGGGTGGGATGCAGGCTTTCCGTACTGCCCCAGCCACTTGGGGCCTCTGGGCAGCATGGGAAGGCAGAAAGGTGGCTCTGGGCCAGAACGAAGACAGAAAGGTGGCTCCTGGCCAGAGCGAGCGGTGCCCACAGTCAGGGGGAGGAATGCTTATTCTTGCATGAATCTTCGTACATTGGGCCTCTAGTGTGTGTGTGTGTGTGTGTGTGTGTGTGTATACGAAACTTTTAAAAAATGCTGATGCCTTTACAAAATGACCGAGTGATTTTTTTCTATTTGTGTTGGGATGAAGGCTGGGCATTGGTATATTTGAGCTTCAAGAGATATTAATGTGCAGCCAGAGTTTAGAATGACTGGTATAGACCATAAATTAAGCCTTACATAGGGAGTAATTCTTGAACTTTAGTGGAAATCAGATTCACCTGAGGTGTTCATTGAACATACAGTTTCTACTCACATTCTGGGATCTTGGGCTGTCTTTTCAGAAACACTGTGGTAGGTATTGGATGTTGGGTAATAAGATCAGTGGGCAGTGAATAGGGTTGGACAGATTTCCTGGAAATTGGGACATGACCTGAGCAAGTGTCTGAGTAAAGTATAGGATTGAGAAAAAAATGGGGTGAGAG